>QEOT01001172.1:76128-123195 GCA_003123785.1 Pterocarya stenoptera
CACCTGAATTGATGCATTCAACAAAGCTAATCAGCAACATGCCTCCACAAGAACCTAGCTAATAAAAATCTGGTCATTCATAATTTTTAAAGGAACACACCCTATATATATATATATACATGTCAATACTAATGATCACCACCCATGGTCAAAATAATATATTTGTGAATGCGGATTTGTTTTTTCTTATATGTGGATGAGGGTTCAAGAAACAAAAAACACATGATGTTTAATTGCTGATCCATGTTCGATCGATNATATGTGGATGAGGGTTCAAGAAACAAAAAACACATGATGTTTAATTGCTGATCCATGTTCGATCGATCCATCCCTTTAAGACTATTAGTAATGGTGCCAAAAGTGTATATTCTATGGAGAGATAACACATTGATCTTACTACAACAGCTACGTGCTTTTGTAATACAAAAGCACAGTCATTTATTATTTGACACTCCGATGACTTTTCTATGACAGCTTCTGGCCCCCGAAGTCTATGGTGGAGTTTTCTATATTACTAAAATTGTTTAAAAGACAAATCTATGTTTGGCTCAAATGAACTTGCTTGATCGTGGACTTATAAACGACATGAAGATCAGGAGATGCCAAAATACATACAAATTGAATATCAGCTTTTTTCCTGAAAAATATTCAGAATAAAAATTACATTGTACTTAGAGAACTAGCAACACACTGGGTTTCATCCAAAATTTAAAAGAACAATTGTTTGGTCCCATCTCCAAAACAATTGTTGTTGTGGACATGTAAAATGAAAAACCCTAAATGTAAAAAAAAAAAACTGCATTGTGTTCAGAGAAAGCCATTTGTAGGAGGCAACACTTTCATGTGATCATCATACCTGCTTGGCAAAACTCAGTTTACTTTGGGGTTCATCTATATGCCGATTTTATCAAAACTATTCCTATTGCCATCCATAGACTTCCTCATGTGATCTGGCATAGTATCTGCAGAAGAAGAACATATAAGGTGGTTATAGTGTAGCTAGAGGGATACATTATTTACTAATTAAACACCCGCAATAACATTGAATGCAATAGAGAAAATATAAATATAGGAGGAATCAATTGAAAACATAACTTCTTTAGAACCTTCATCTCTTTCACTGACAATAATCCTGAACTAAAATGTCTTGATTTTGTGCTGCCATTCTTCTAAGCTCACGTAGTTGTCATGTCCTTGCCAACACCCTCTAGATAATTGGAACAACTCATCAGGATATAACCAAACTTCCACACAGAACAAGAGCCCAAAAATTCCCTCACCTACCCAATGACTCCCACGATGCAAAAGTAGACAACCTTCCTCTACACTAGGCTTGGATATATATATATAATATATAGTGAACATATATATGTTTATATATATACATATTGGCCACCCACCATCTCCCACCACCAAAAAGTGCCCAAAATACACAAAAATCCCTTCCCATGATTATGTATGGTAGTTCACTGAGTCTCTCCACGAGACTGGAGAGACTCAGTGTAAGACGGCATATGTTGGAAGAATTCCCTCAACATCTTATCATATTCATTTTGCCGCTCACGAAGCACGCGCATTTCATTATTCATTGCATCAAGCTGCGTCTTGTAGCTGTCGGCATCTTTCCTGTACTGTATGGCATCTTCCTTGTACTATTCGGCATCTTTTTTGTACTGGTCGACATCTTTCTTCTGTTTTTCAATTAAGGCAAGGTACTCTTTTTCTCGTTCACGGTCCCGTTGTCTTGTCGACTCTGGGATGACCATCTCCCCTAGCCCCCGGGCATATCCGGGTCTATGCCCAAGTACCTCCCTAAACACACTCGCAGCTGCCTCATCCGTACGCCGTTCAGGCTCTAGATCATCCAGTTTGCCAACCATCTCCTTCTGCACGTGGAAGATTTACAAGAATTATGTTAAGTCTTGTAATGCCTCATGAATTTATCTATGTGAGTAATATTATAAAGTAATTAAACCATCATTTTGTGCAGCAAATAGCCTAACATAAAGATCATACTCACATAGGTGTCTTCAGTTGCTGAGGTGATAAATTTACCGTTCTTCTTCAACCAGTGAGTTTCCTTATAAAACTCCACCAAAGTTGCATTCGTCGCCCGCTACAAGTTTGTGGAATTTGTATAGTTAGCTATGATCAATTAGACACATGATTCTACTTAGTTACGTATAAATTAGTTGAATGACTAATTACCTTCTCCTCCAATACCCTAACAAAAGATTTGCGGCCTGTTGTGTGGTAAGATAGAAGCTTCTTTCTATTCTCCTTATTTTGTCTTGAGATTTTCTGCCATTAAAACCTAATGTTAGCTACCACAAACTGCATAATAAAATAGGAAAATCTTGACTTATTAAATTGCACCTCGTCCTTTTTTGTTTTGAATAACCAATATATATACCTTGAAGTCTTCGCTTCCCCACCTTGCACACAGCTTATCCCAGACGATGGGGTCGACCATGCTATTCCCAGCAGCTAATGCTTCTGCGTGACTTGGATATGATAAATATTTTTTGTGTAACTCGTGATGGAATGCATTGAACCGCTTACGCAGCTGCTTTAAGATTGTCAGTCTATGATTTGCCAAATCCCAATCCAACACGAAGTCACCCTACAGGAATGAAAAGCACGTTAAAATCACCGATTATTCTACGCCCACTTCCTTACCCGTAAAGCAGAAATAACAGCTATCTTACCAAAACACGTTCAATCAACTCGTCCTTTTGAGCCTGCGGCACATTAGTCCATCTAGCATAACTCATGTCACAATGTTGTTTAACTATTTGCGTTACCCGTGCCGTGAACATGGATGCATTCTGACAACACGGTGCCGTCTCGCCGTCATTAATCTTTAGAAGCACTTTTCCGTGCTTTCTCAACTTCTCGAACTCTGTGCACTTATCAGGCCCACGCCTACACTTGGGTTGCTCCTGGGTAGCTGTAGGCACCGTGGGGGCAGCTGCATCTATATTTCAAGATGGGGAAGCCATGATTATTATTGTAGGTTATATTTCATCTTTGGTGTTTACTCATATATGGTCCAACCATTAATAATTACATAAAAAAGAGTGGAAAAGATGACCGTACCGATACATTCTCCGTTTGGTCCCGATTCTCTTACGGGTGAGGATTCTCTATTGGTCTTGGGTGGGGGCTAAGGAATGGGAGATCGAGGCTCCCATGGTTGACTAGGAGGCTAGGTTGAGTCATCCGAGCCTGATTGATCCGCGTCCGAAGGGCTATGGTATGAACTGATATGAACTCCTAGTGGTCGATGAGCTCTACATGAGTATGGGACAAATCTCCTGGCACGAATACCTCGTCCAACACCTTTTCCTCGAGAACTTTCTCCATTTATATGACCTGCATTTTTACGTTTGTAGATATTTTTTATTAAATGTATTTCCAATCCATTTAATAAATCATATGATCGCTATTAAGGCAAATGTGACTCTAATACCCATTTCTTATACGACTAATATCTACAAACCTTATAATGCTGGATACTTTATTTGGCACCTACACATATATAGCAATCTCTTCAATGTTCACTATACGATTGCGAGATTATATATA
The DNA here is from genome assembly GCA_003123785.1 of Pterocarya stenoptera. NCBI lineage: Eukaryota > Viridiplantae > Streptophyta > Magnoliopsida > Fagales > Juglandaceae > Pterocarya > Pterocarya stenoptera. The sequence continues at coordinate 79,717 of QEOT01001172.1, forward strand.
ATTGGTAGAGTCTTTGTCTATTGCCACAGAGGATGCAATGAACTATCATGTAAGAAAAAGTGCAAGAACATACTATTGTAGATAGCACGTTGAGTCTTATAGAGTACCTTGAACATTGATGCTCCTCATTTCTTGCAAACTGAAGATGGGAATGGTCAAACTTTGCTACCCCACTTAATTTTCCCCCAATGTCCTTTTTACCCCCAGTACCTGAGATGCAATAAATATCAATTTATAAGTTACAGTTAACTTAGACATCCCAACTAAAGTATGATGTTATAAGATAAACTATGAAACACACAATATTGGCATAATTATTAGATACGAACCTAATGTCATCGAGATCGTACATTTCATGGTTACTAATAAATAAATCAACGCCGGTATTGCATACATATATTAATTAATTGATTTACACTTTGCCTGTATGGATAATATCCAAACAACATATAAATTTGCAGCGTTTACTCATATTAGTTAACTCGTAATGGTAACTTAGACTTTATTCAATCTAAGTTAGACTAACTTTTAACAAAACATTACATGGTTAATTGGCAAATGTGCCCAGTCACTACTTGAGTCTTATACTTATAAATAGATGTTATTAAATGTACATTAATAACATGTTGTGAGTACTTAGTTGAAAAGAACATAGATGTAATTCTTTGTACTTTATATTGGCCACATACCCATTACAAAAAGGTAAAGTAAGTGTCTTCAGTGCATATACTACTCGTCTGGTAGTACTATTCTGACACAGACTCATCGTCTATGTCTAAGTCCTCCTCATCTGAATATTCCCCATCAGCATAAGCATCTCCTGAACCAGAAGCAACCATGCCATCATCAATGAAGTTGGATGAATTTATGTTTTCACTAGCCGGACCAGTGACTTCGCGTGCATCAATTTGGATAGGTTCTATATCATTCCTATTCAGTGGAGTTGACACTGGACATGCATCACACAAAATTGGTGTGTAGTCATATGATAACTCATCTTCCTGATAGGCATCATCATCAGATATTGATTCGCCATCAATATCTTCTAACACGCTCGGGACCCGTGGAATGTTGAACACATTCCTATTCGTGTACTTCTGCACCACATACCATCTCCCGTTCACCCTTATATCTCTGATGTAAAAACACTGGGAAGCTTGGCATGCCAACACAAATGGTTCATCCTTACACCAAGTCCTGTCTATATTGATACTGATCATATGGTTATCAACACGTACCCCTCGTCTTGGATCCCCCACGTCAAACTAATCACACATGAATAAGTACACCCGACGTCTCCCCATGTAGTGTAACTCCACGATATCATTAATAACACCGTAGAAGTCAATATTATTAGTACTTTCATCACCAGTTACCAACACTCCTGAATTTTGTGTACGCCGCCGAAGTTCACGTTGTTTCGTATGGAACCTTTTGCCATTTATAATGCAAGCGGTATAGGATGCAATCCACCGTTCTGGACCGCAAGCTAACGCATATAGATCAGCACTCACATCAAGTGGGTTGGTGAGACGCTGATCTTGAACCTACAACAATATTAAGAGAAGGGCATCACTTATAGTCTCTTCGACGTAGTCGAAAAGGTGCAGGTTCATCTAACTAGGGAGGGAGCAAACTAACTTACACGTTTCTTGAACGAAGTTGGAAACTCAGTCTGATGTGTTTGATCGATACAATTTGGACTATGCATATTACATTTCTCATAGTGCTCCTTGCATTCAGAGAGTATAAAATGCAATAAACAATATACGTAAGTTTCGTGTTGGGCATACTACATAAATGGGTTGTCCCCAAAAATACTACATTAATAAGTTTGAACTTTATAGATAATGGATGCTTACCTTAAATAGGGTCCAATCTCATCATAATTGTTAAGGACATACCAGGTGGCTTCTATTTGGAGTTTATTTGATAATTGCAAGTTCGAAGCCATGCCCATGGGCCGAGCTTTCTGGTTGAAAATTTTAAATCCATCTATATTCTCCGCTTCTCCACCATCAATGTTGCGGTCCATTCGAGTATGCTTTGTCTCAATATCTTGAAGATACATTGAGCAAAAAGTTAAGCATTCGATGTGAATATAGGCTTCAGCTATTGAGCCTTCTGGACGGGCTTTATTCTTAACATATCGCTTGAACTTGCCGAGATACCTCTCAAATGGATACATCCACCTGTATTGTACTGGACCCCCAAGTATGACCTCACGGGGTAAGTGGATCACTAGGTGGACCATGACATCGAAAAAAGAAGGAGGAAATATCATCTCCAATTTGCATAGAATTGCGACTATCTCAGTTTGGAGCTGTGATAGTCGGTTAACATCTAGGGTTCGAGCATACAACTCCTTGAAGAAAGTGCTTAGTTCAGTCAAGGCTAAGGCAATATCAGTTCGTAAGTACCCTCCAACCGCAACAGGAAGTAGTCTTTGTAGGAAAACATGACAGTCATGGCTTTTCAATCCTGAGATTTTACAATCACGTATAGAAACACAATGCTTGATATTGGCAACGAATCCATCTGGAAATTTCACATCAGCTAACCATTCACAAAATTTCTTCCTTTCATCACCGTGTAATGTGTACAATGCATGTGGCATTGTAAGATGTTCACCTTCATTGCTTCAAGTGTAGTTCCTTTCTGAAGCCCAAAATCTCTAAATCACGTCGAGAATTGATATTATCCTTAGTTTTACCAGGAATGTTCATTAAAGTGCATAAAATGTTATCAAAAATATTCTTCTCAATATGCATGACATCTAAATTATGTCGAAGATGCAAAGTGACCCAATATGGTAACTTAAAGAAAATGCTATGCTTTGTCCAATTCAACTCTTCAGCAGTGCGTTTTCTCTTTCTACGAGATTTACCAAATTGTACATCCCCAAGTATCTATAATTGAGCTAAAATATCAACTCCTTCTAAAACCCTTGGTGGTATGCGATGATCCTCTTTACCATTGAACAAATGTTTTCTCGTTCTCCACATGTGATCTAGCGGCAAGAAACGACGATGTCCCATGTAACAATTTTTTCGACCATACTTCAACCAAGTGGAGTCTGTGCCCTCATTGCAAGATGGACATGCCAATTTTCCTTTTGTTGACCAGCCAGAAAGATTCCCATAAGCAGGGAAGTCACTGATTGTCCACATTAAAGCAGCATGCAACATGAATGTTTCCTTTGTGAAGGCATCAGACGTAGGTATCCCATGTTCCCAAAATTCAATCAATTCATCGACTAACAGTTGCAAGTAAACATCGATATCATTACCTGCAGACTTTGGCCCAGGAATAATAAGGGATGTCATAAAGAACTGATCTTTCATGCACAACCACGGCGGCAAGTTATACGGGACTAGGATTACTGGCCAAATGCTATACGGTTTAGCCATATTGTTGAAGGCATTGAAACCGTCACTTGACATACCAAGCCTTACATTGCGAGCATCCCGAGCAAACCAACTATGTTCTTCATCAAATCTCTTCCAAGATTCTGAGTCTGCAGGATGTCTCATACTAGCCTCATCGGTCGGCCGTTGTTCTTTATGCCATCTCATATCACCTGCTATCTTTGCAGACATAAAGAGACGTTGCAATCTTGGTTTCAAAGGAAAATGTCGCAACACTTTTTGAGGGATAAGACGTGCGTTGTGAGTATTAGGCACCCACCTTGAAGCCTTATAGATAGGACATTTATTAAGATCAGCATTTTTCTTCCAGAACAAGATGCAATCATTGGGACATGCATGAATTTTGTGGTAGTTGAAACCTAAACTCCGCTCCAATGTCCTTGACTCCTCATATGACTGTGGCAATTCAGCATCAGGGAAGGCAGACCTCAACAAGCTGAGTAGCATATCAAAAGACTTTATTAACCACCCACCGAGTGTCTTAACGTGTAACAACTTCACAATGAATGACAATTTCAAAAATTTTGTACAACCAGCAAAAAGTGGGCATTGAGCATCCTCTAGTAACTGGTCGAAAGATGAACTTGGAGAGGAATCTGGTATTGAGGAACCAGTTGGCAATGTATTGCCATGATCTTGGGGAACATCAATGAATGTGCCTGACCGGATGTCATCTAACATATGGTCTATGTCATCAATATACTCGCCGGCATAATCATGAACACTATCATCGCAGTCTTCATTGACACTCTGTGTTTCCTCCTCCCCATGAAATATCCAACGCGTATAATTTGGATTGATCCCTTTACTGAACAAGTGACTCTCCACTTCAAATATAGGCAAGAAGAGCATGTTACGGCATTCACGGCATGGACACCGAATGCGATCAATTCCTCTGGAATGGTTTCGTGCCAGGGTCAGGAAAGTGTTAACCCCCTTGGTGTATGCAGGTGAACGAAGTCTATCGGTCAAGTTCATCCAGCTTTTGTCCAACTAAAAAGGTTGAAAAGAAGAACATATTAGCTAAAAGGATAACTTCAATTTAGCTATATGGAGGAAGGGACAAGGAATTTGAGAAAGTGCATTGGTGAGTAAAAGTGTACAGCCGAGTGGAAGTTACTTGCCTGTGGAGAACAAGAGAAGATGGAGAAAGCAACTACTAACCGGAGTCGTCATGAAGATCGTTGTGGAGTGATGAAGGTTGAGGTGAATAGTTGATTGTGTTTATGGCAGGAGTAGTAAAGTACTGTAGAAAATTATATGAAAAAATGAGAAAGATAGTCATATATGTGAACATTGTTAGGATAGGACAGAAAGAAGGTGCATATCAAGCCTTCACACAAGATGGTCCACCAACAGCATGAGTTGGAACTATCTGGAGGTGATTCAAGCGTGTAGATAGTATGCTTGAATATTATAGTTACTAACTTTGAAAATAATTACAGCATTAGGGAATTAATGAATGCTTATATGAACTGCACTTGTGAACACAGTACTTGAGCGAAATTAGGCAGGTTGTGGAAAGGAATTTCAAAGATCTCGACCTAAATGCTTTATCAATGATAGGTTGTTTAATGACTATAGCTGCAAGTTAATTTTTAAAAGAATCTATTTTCATGCACGCCTTGGGAGAACTAAAATTGACCACTACTTGAGTCGACCATGATATCTATTTGGTTAGAAAGCCTTAATACACCTCTTTTGTTACTCATTATCCACTTCTAAACTTCTAAAAACATATATATGTCCATAATACTTGCAATTTTCAGGAAATTGCAATTGGAAACTAAATATGTTTGTGAAGCTTGATTTTGTATTGAGAAAATATTACCTGGACTCACAAACTTTCATGTAATTATACTGCATAAATAGTATTGCACTTTATGATATGAGCATCACAAAACCAATTTCTGAAAACCCAATAAATGCATTTGATATCTCTAAGTGTCATATTTCACTTAGAGAATTATGCCTAAACCCAAGCTTGAAAACATCGTAAACCGAAACTGAACTTAATGATGCAACATCTAAAACATATCGCCATGAACAGATCTACACACCATAAACTCCACCAAAATATAATAACTTGAATCAAACCAAGTATTAACAAAAACGCTGTCAATATTCGATAAAAATTATAAGTCATCCTAAACTTTTTCTGTGTTCCCCTTGTGTATTACAAATTAGCAATAACATGCAAGACCAAATTAATACTTGGTATGATTCTTTTCCAGAAATAAAGAAAACTAAGTTTTAAAACTAAGTCTTTACATAAAAGTAACGTATACATGTAAAAGAAGCCATATGATACAACAACTAGGCTTGGCCCAGAACATATAAATATCATATGATTGAGTGAAACAAATGCCAGAAAGTTTCCTCGGATATAAACTGTTTTTGTAGGCAATATAAACCCCGTTAACTTTATGTCCACAGTAATTACCTGAAAAGCACTCCCTGCCTCTTTAATAAGACCTTCTAGAAGACAATTGCACGGAAAGCTCCAACTATATATGGCACCTCGTCCTTTAAATTTTCCTAATCATACACACATTAGCATTTGTTTAGGAAACATTTTTTTTTTGTTAGAAATTAAAAAGAAAAAGAAAAAGAAAAGAAAAGAAAAAGAAAAAAAAGAACTGCGTTAAAAAAAAAGTCATGGTCTATTTCCCAGAATAGAGAATTAATGCCAGAAACATATATACAGGGACCGATGTTAATTCTAGGAAAGAGAACAATAATAAGTTCAGAAATGATTGATCCAACCAACATATTGGTAAGAGATTTCAAGAGATTGTAAATTCCAGTTTTCATAGTTTAATCATGGACTGTAATTTGTATGAATTAGGAAGTAGGAACTAGTCATCAAACTTAGATTATACAGTATGGCTTTTTTCAATGCTTTAACATGTGATACTATCAACTAAATCAATGCAGTCTATAACCGAAAGGGCATATTGATATGTATATATATATGGGTATGTACATATATTGTATAAGCAAGCCAAAAAAATTAGAGAATTACTAAACCATGCAGTTCTTATTAAATAAAAGTATAAACCTTAAAACAAAACAACAACTAGGCAAAAGGAAAAAATTTAGAAAAAGTACTAATTAAAGGTCCTGAATTTTCCAACTTAAAGGGTAGATTGGCCATAATAAACCTGATCAAGACACCTACCATATGTTCATGTACCAGGGGTAGTTTTAATGAGCCTAGCTTGCCAAGACACAGTAGGTAGTTCGATTCAATTAAGTTGCAATTAATGAACCCACCTCAAATTATCACAAAAATGAATATTCATTTAATCTGTTATGCAGATCGATAGAAAATCTATATGCATTTGTGTTATTAGGTAGGTTGTGAGTCATTATTTAGTTGTTAGCACGATTATAAGCAGCTGGGACATGCAAGAATTACAAAAACTCCTAGCAAAGCACAATAAAACTGATGGACATGCTTATTATCATCATTTCAAATGTGCGACAGTTTTATTGGCAAAAACAGTGCAAACATTGCCCCAAAATCAGCTAACTGCTTTAGAACGAAACATATTGAGAGTTGTTTTCATGGGCTGATCTTCTTCCCCATTAGTCATTGATAATCTATGTTTAAATGTAGCATGATTATTTCATTTTCTATGAGCAACCAAACCATGAAAACTAAATGAACTAGCAGGCTAGTAATATTAATTAAATAGGGTTAGCAATAACTATGGATCAGTAAGTTTAACATTTCATTTTTTTTTTCTTTTTAAGTACGTTTAATATTTCAAATGGCACTCACATATAATATAAGGACTAGACAAGAAATGTTAAATATCATTTACACTAGAGTGATTTCAAGCCAACCACACCCCCCTCTTCCCCTTCCCCAGCCCTTCCCTGTTAAGGATAAATTCGGAGAGTATATGAGTCCTCACTTTACCTCTTAACTACTTACTCCAATCTTGCGGACAATATTTATGTTTATCTCATTGATTTGTCGCAAGTAAGAACGTAACAGAGTGTTTCTTGAAGATTATAACAAAAGTCAAAAGAATAAATGTAACCAGTTGTGACAGAAATTAGACACTATTAGGGCTCACACTTGTATTTAAAAGAGAAATCATTAATGTTGGTATAGTTTTAACAAGTTCTTCTCTGGCGCTGTTGGAGAAATCAGCTTCTTCTCTTTAGGCAACAGCTATGGATCCTTCAATATATTATCTAATAATGCTTTGAATGCTATTATTCATGTATATTTTCAGTTGGAAATTAGACTTTTACGTATAAGAAACAAAGAGATACTTGTATTTCTCATAAGCTGCCATACTGGCTTACAATTAATGGCATTGTTCTAATTAACTCGCCAAGCTGATAGCATGCTTCGTATTAATAATTTGCCACTTGTGCTATAGTTACATATTTCATAGCTAAATATATAATTTGGTGCATTAATATTTGAGTAATGCTATATGCAATTGTAGAGTGCACAAGCGTCATGTAGTCGCTTTAAAAAAGAGTGGGATTTACTATTTAAAAATTATTTTTTCTTTCATGTGGATCACATATATATACAATTTTTTCAAAGTGATTATGCACTGTTTGCACACTCACGACTAAAACTATCATTTCTATTAATATTTTGCACTAATTTAATTTTATTAATGAACCGGCCTCTATTAAAATCAGTAGATATTAAAAACAAGTCTACTTTAAAAAGTAGAGAAAGCTGGTATATTATAGGATATTGGGTAATTAAAGGATAATATCCTATAATATTATACTTACCAGAAAGGGCCCAAACCTACCAAAAATAAATAAATAAGTAAATGACTAAAAAATCAAGAAAAATAATAATAAAGAAAAGTGATGATCACTGGCATCTTTACACCTGATTTATGGATTCTGGCCATGGCCATAGTACTTTACCAAAGGTCGAGTTATTAAAATAATCCTCCAAAAAAGTTAATTTCATATATAATAATTAATCTGTTAATTAAGTAGAAGAAGATCAGGTTAATTTAGGCTATAATTCTTTGCCTTCTAATGAAATAATTAAAGAGCCTTTTAAGTACTTTGAGTTGCTGATCCTTTTGTGTACGTGTATAGCTTTATCACTGAGGTATCTGAGCATAGCAAGTCATTATGTATGTATATATATATACAGGATTCATAAACAAAACGACACGCAGCACTCAAAATATATATATTATCCATAATATTAGCAAACTAATAATAATTGTTTAATGAAAAATAACAATAATTTATACATATATATAGTCGATCATTATTAGTTTAATTTCACGTGACACACATTAAGTAACAGCCCTGATCATGATCATCATTTTCAAAGGATGATCAGTACTTTGCCTCATGTTATACCAAAAGGAGAAAAAGGAGAAAAAGCAGTTCATTGGGATGTGGGGGTGACTTTGAGCGGAGGATCTTAATTGCTCTTTGCCGTGAAGCTTATTATATAACATATAGCTCATTAATTAGCAACAACACGTAATTAAAAGCACGACATGAATGTACCCCGACCTCATGTCTTATACATGACTTTATGTTTAGATGTTAAAGTGATTTTAGATGATCTGTGAATAATAGTTTTCACAAAATTATGAAAAAATTATGAATAATAATGAACTGTTTATAAATAACAACATTGAAGTTGTCATCAAACTTTGATGGGTATAGTATCATTTTCTATAATTTGCCACCTGTGATATTATCAACAAACTCAATGCAGTCTATGATCAAAAGGGGCACATATTGATATATATATATGTACATATATTGTAGAAGCAAGCCTAAAAAAATAGAGAATTACTAAACCATGCAGTTCTTAAAAATAAAAGTAGAAACCTTAAAAAAAAAAATTAAAAAAAAAGGAGTAATTAAAGGCTGCATGCACCAAAATGACTGTGGGAAGGCAACAAGGTTGCACATATATTATATAAATTTCCATTATCTTAGCATGAATTTCAATGTTGGACTGAGGAGGGTGCTGAGTAAATTGTGAATAAGGTTATATGAGGAAAACTTTGTAATGTTTCTTCATGAATGGAAGTTTATTATCATATTCAAATAAATAAAAAAGGAATTTCCTAATGTAAGTCATATTATATTCAGCTGGTGCATGTGTTTAACAGATTTCCATTGGAATTAAGCAATGAAATGTATTTACTAGACAGACCAGTAGCAATAGTTCGTGTTATACTCAATATAACATATATACTCCTATATATGAGTACGTAAGTAACTCCCAACTATTTCATAAAGACACTATATTCTCAAGTACTTCAACCAAGTCAAAGGCAAAACTTTGTTTCTAATAGAAGCAGCCAATGTAAACTTTCCCAGCATAAAATGCTTTTTAATATACTGGCAGAAGCAAGTCATACACTACAGACAATGCCTCCACGCATATTATATGAAATAAAGTCCTCATGATTTATGTATAGAGGATTGGAATGGATAGTTGGTAATACAACACCCAGATATTGACAGAGATATATATGGCTGTCAATATCTTGTAAAATGAAAAAGATTGGATAAAAGGGGGAAGTCTTGTAAAATGAAAGTAAAAGCGGTATAGGATAGAGGGTGGCTAGCGTCTTCATAGACGGGAGCAAAGTTATAAAAGAAATAACAGATCAAAATTAGAAGAGAATATAACAATATAGATCAGGAGATTAGGAGTGATCAAAACCCACCTTGGTCCTCCACATAATGCGTTAATAACACAAACTCCTAATCTTTTGAAAAGCCACAGGCAACAAATTCCCTTCTTATGTTTTTAAGGGTTCCACAATTTGAAGTAGATAAGATAATGATCTTTTGGTGATTCTAAAGTAGCAACAACATTAAGGTTTAAAGAATAGATGCCCATATATGATTTTCTTAATCCTGCTGTTTTTTTTCTAGCTTGTTAACTTTAACTTATTTATTTTTTGCCCTTATACCACAACTTGACAATGCTTTCCAAAGATTAAATTGTTGGGGCTACAAAAATCAAATCGGAAAAGTTAATCTTTTACAAAATGCTTCAAAAAGCGTATCAAAGTAGTGCTCTTTGATATTTCTTAGGAAATATTACAATGTTCTACTTACATATGGGATACAGCAACAGGATTGAAACATGAAAATTATTAATTAAAATTATCTTCGTAATATTTAAGAGAATTCACTTGGTTGGGATGTAGATGAAAAGTACACTACAGAGGGATAAGAAAGTGTAAAGAGGGATTTATGAGGTGTGAATAACTAGCCGATGGATTTAGAACAAGGAAGTGATCATGCATATTATTATTATTATTATTAATATATATTATTATAAATTTTTTATCTGCGCTACTTGACAAACCCATAACTTGTTTAACAATCTTGTAACCTAACATGATCATCATGAACTAGTAGATATGCAACGAACTCAACATGGCATATGAGTTGATAGATACATATATATAACCTCCAGGAATAATACGCAAAACTTAGAAAGATAATGCAATCAAACTCCTACATGTTAGCTACAAGTTGTTGCGATGTAAATTATTCAAAATTAACTATATAAAATAACAAAATAATGAATATTAGAAAAAGAAATGTCAATACACACATCATGAAGTGAAAGAGATCATCATATATGTACTGTTTAGTGCGTGCATGTTTACCATTAATTCTAGAATAATGACTTATTGCGGCAATTTTATTACCGGCAAACCAAAAATAGCCACAACAAGCCCATTGTCTTATAGTGGTAGGGTATCTAATATACAGCTTGGAGGTCAGATCGGGGTTTCTTCCGCTCGAGGTATACTTTAATATTTCAAAACATTGATCGATCATAGCCAATTTCAGCTGATTTTCAAAGAAAATCAGAACAACAAAGCATACATATCGGGGTAAAGGCAGATCACATGCATGCATGGAATACAAACTGAAAAAATTAAACTCAAATACATATATATATTTTATTTTTTTTCAGTGCATGCAGAAGATCAAGAATACAAACTCAAAAAATTTAATTTAATAATCTATGACGGTGATTCATTTACTGATCTTAGGAAGAAGTTAGAACGGGTGAAGTTTGAAGGAAATTAATGCTTATAATTAATTATCCTGGAGAGACTCAATAAGCTGCAGTTTTTCCCCTAATATTTTGATTTCCTCTGATCTGTTATCTTCGTAAGAAAGTTTAATTGTTAGATGGGTATGTATATACACACGCGGTGCTGAAGTTAATAATAAAATATGGAGTAATGTCGTCTTCTTCTGCATGCAAAGGGAAACACAAACCATACACGTGGCATGGGGAAGTATAGAAAGTCCGAGTTTTAGATGTATTGGGTAGAAATTTAAATGAGTAAGCAATTCAGTTGTTTAGCTGACCCTACAACCTTGATTTTTCTAATGATTAATCACACTATATATTAAGGTGACATCACGGCCGATTCCTTTTTTATTTGAGAAGATATTCCAGGGGACAAGGAACCTTGGTTGAAGAAGCAATCTTAATTGTTTCTGTGCGTTTGTGTTTGTGAAATCTGTCAGTAGCTTTTGTCAATAATTAGGAGGTGTTTTGAGGTTTCAAATTAAATTAAATTAATTTAATTTTTTCCCATACTATCTCTAAGCTTAAGTTGGAAATTAATATTTTAAGATTGATCATTAAATACTTGTGCCGACAGCAAAATATTTAGAAGAGGAGGGAGATGGGGGTTGGTTTGTTACTTGATTAATTTGACTCTATGCCCATTGATGTGATGCTTCAATATGATCAGCTTAGTTACAAGTTTGAAAGAACTATATTATAACATGATCTGAGCTTAAAAATAAGGCACATGAGATTATAACCTTATTTACTGATCATTTTGATCAGTTCATATCTGCATGCATACATACATACATATTATATAGGAATATATATTCTGTATATATATATTTATATATTTGTATGCAGATTACACAATCTTAATTTATAGAATATATATCCATATGTACATATTTCAAATAATATATAGGACTGCAAATGAATTGTAAGAAGAAATTAAGTTGAACATCATGTATGTATACGTGCAATTAACTTGTGAATATATAAAGCTAGGTAGCTTGAATTAGTTCGTGAACAAACTCACAATCAATATCAGTGATGGAAACTACTATATATATATGTATATCTATACACAGGACAAAGAAGAAGGGACGAAGGCATCAACGAATGCCATTGACAAAATATCCTCATTAAAGAAGATTTTCTTGGGGTGTCTAACGGCTGGCCTGGTGGAATCTAGGGCGTTTGCTGCACCAACTTCCTGTCTAACCATCACCCTCAATGATCAAATTAATGGGTCACATCTTTTCATGTCCCTATCTCAGTAAGTTTTGTGATAAAGGCAAAGTTCTATGATTAAATGCCATGGTATCACCTTTCGCATGATCGATCAAAAAGAATAATTGCTTGCACCCATGCATATTAATTGGTTGGCAAACTTTAACTTAGCATGAGTTAGCTAGGTAAGCTAGCTATATATACTATGCATAGAGCTGGAGTATATATATAAATGTTATATTATATACAATAAATTCATAAATATTATATATAATAAATATTTCTANGTTAGCTAGGTAAGCTAGCTATATATACTATGCATAGAGCTGGAGTATATATATAAATGTTATATTATATACAATAAATTCATAAATATTATATATAATAAATATTGCTATTTTCTGATATATATAACATTTGTTGTTAAAATTTTTAACCTAAGACAAATCTTTGTTGTTGAAATGACTGTTAAATTTTTAATAGTGATGAAATCTGCTGATTTGTTGTTGTGTATCTTTGGGTTTACTAGAAGACCAATTTCTATTAGTTCATGAATAAACACAAAAAAAACTGGAGTTTGATATCAGATGCAACTGCCAAAATAAGCAATATAAGTTAAATCATACTTGAGATGAGGGGAAAACACTGCATGAAAAGGTCCTCGGTGTTGATAGTCTTCAGAACTTTATCTTCCTTTAATATTTGGATCACAATCCCTAATGGATTTTTAACCAAATATTATGGCAGTTAAAAGGTTGAAAGGTAAAGTATTGTTTTTTCTTTGGGAAATATTATGATTATGCTGGCGAGTCCTTCTTTCACAATATATCTATGTGTGTGTGTGTGTAAGTGCTTGCGTGTGTATGTACAAGAAAATAATGTCATTTTCTGATTTTTCCATTTTATTTTTTGTCTATACATGCCTTGGTATTGGTAGGGTGTTTAGCTAATTGGAATGCCATGAATAAGCTCTCTCTCTCTCTGCCTTACAATGTTTGTTTCTTCCACTACAAATAAACTACTATTAATTACAGCTAGCAGAGACCAAGGAGAGGCCTGGAGGTGCAAGGAAGGGGGAGAGGCTTGGGAGAATGATTTTACACCAGTAGAGAAAGGTGGAGATTCCGAGAGTGAAAATAGATGGTTTCCTTGTTTGGGATTTCAGTACGTATTAATCATCCTATCAAAAAATTAAGACAGTACAAAGCCAAAATTTCAATGTCATTCACTGTGACAGTGAAATGTGATTTTAGCTCGCATGTTTTTTCAGGTTTCCTATAATATCGTTGCACCCACAAAATAAGGAATGGATTACAGGACCTCTTCTCTTGACTATCTTTTTCATGCTACAATCATTTTCCTCTCTCAATAATATATATATATATTATACACACACACACACACATGTATATATATATATAATATATGAACCCAGGCAGGGCAGCTAGGGTTTCCTTTGAAGTTTTCTGGTTTCTTTGGATATGTAGTTTTTTGCCATCTTAAACATTTTGGGGGAGGATATCTGAAGAAAGGTAAGTATCGTTCTTACGTTATCCATATATATGAATTAGCTTGTTCAAGTATATATATATATATATGTTGTACGAGATCAAGGATGACAAACTCTTTGAAAGCAGTTTCATACCAACACTGATCTAGCTAGCTTTTAGTTCTACATATATATATTTCACATATATATATATGCTACACTGAAAACAAGTCAATCTAAGACGTCATGGTGCAGTCATATATGTATGTAAAAAAAGATTCCAGAACGTCAATCGTGGGTGCAAATGCAATCATTCATGCATGGTTTCAAACGATGAAAGTTGAGTTACATTCAATCTTTTGACATTAACGAATTATTATTGAAATACATCCACTAATATTGTCAAAGATACAATACATGGATAGGGCCATTTTCCAATTAGTGTTACTGCAGTCTCCAAACTTTAAAGTGAGACATTGGGGGAAAAAAATATGTGAATTAGCCAAAAGGATATTAATCTGATGCAACCACAAGAGATCCATGTACTTGGAGGTATACTCATCAATTTAATATATGCAAATTGATCAACAATTCATCATCCATCATCCCTCCTGCATGATAATTTTAAACCATAATTGCATGCAGGCATGAGATGCTAATGCTGAAATATTAGGTATAAATACAAAAAAATGTTGGTTTAATTTCCCCTGCCCGTAACTCAAAACCACTCCAATTTCAATTTTCAACTATGCATGACTTCTACCTCGGAACCAAATAACAGAGCCCAAATTTAGTTTTCTATGAACAAGATTAATTTAACATCCAAGCAATCTGGAGTTTGCCAGAGTCGAAGAAAGCCAAAAAAGAAGTTAATATTCAAGGGAAAGGCCTCCTATCGTTTACGGGATTGTCCAATGTGTGTGCTTCTCAAAACATAAGCATAAATATTATAGCAAAACCCCAGTGTTTCTAAATGCCCTAAACGGTTTCACCAAGAACCAGAAAGAGATACTAATAGAGTAATTTACCTTGGGAAATCGTGGATCAACCGAGTGGATCAGGAGACGAAGGGCTGGAAAATCGACTCCGACCCACTACTCCAGTAAACGGGCCGACGATGATGAAGAACAAAGCCTTCGGGTTTCGAAAAACTGCAACTTTTTCACATTTTATGGCCGAGGCAAAAGCGATTGAAGACTCCGATTATTGGGGTTTCGATGGGGGGGAGCAGAGTAACTCGCTACTCGCACGCGAGAACCACTGGGCTGGAGTAGCTGGAGGTGATTTTAGTGGTTTCAATCGGTGGAAGGGAAGTGCCGAAAGTTTCTGTGCTTCGGTTTTGGTTAATGTGTAGCTAGAGAGAAATGAAGAAGAAGAAGTTGGGGACGAAGGGGTTTCGGGATCGATTTGGGGGGAAATAATCTTTCTCATGTGGTTTTGGCGCCGGCTCATTAAAATCAAATTTGCAGCGAACTTGTCCGCCGGCATAAGATTTCGACTTTTTGCAGCGATTTATTTTGCCTCTAGTATCACAATCTCGCTGCAACTGATATAATTCATTTTGCAGCGAAAAAAATCGCCGCAATTAAGTTATAAAATCGCCACAATAGGTGAATGAAAAAGCCCGCGCGTTTACAGTTGGGTCGACCAAGGAATCGCAGTAAATAATGACTTATTGCGGCGATTTTATTCCCGGCAGACCAAAAATCGCCACAATAAGTCTATTTCCTTGTAGTGAGGGTAATTATAAGGGGACGGCGAGCCGCTGTCGACGGTGTTGGACAGGTGGGGCAGGAAGAAGACAACGTAGAGAGGGGTTAGACGTGGTAGCCCTAGGGTGGAACTCCTTGTAGCATGGGAATAGGGTAGTGGGTGCAAGCCTGGAACCTCCGCTTGGGTAGAACAAAAATCAAGCTAGTCAGAACTGAGAAGTGGGGCATGGTGGAAGACTTGAAAAGTTTTCGAAAGATGTTAATTTGCTTTATTTAAAATACTTTAAAAATAAGTTTAGATTTTTTTTAAGAAAAAAGTTTTATATTGGGGTATGCTGATAATTAATTGTTGACTTTGGCCTATAGATGTAATTAGATGTAATTAACAGATTGCATCCACATTTGAACCCATACATAGAATTTGCCGTTTTGGCTCCATTGTTTTGGATAAATATCAGAACTATATTCCATGAATTAGTTTAAAATAAAGTTAAAAGACGTATCAATATTGAAATGTGATTAATTCATAATTTCTAGTGACTTGGAGATATATGAACTATGACACACTCGAAAGTTGAAAGTTTATAAATTAAGAACATATTGAGCTATTTACACTTTACAAGCAACTTTTCAATAAGATGAAACCTGGGCAATGCCACATGCATCCAAAAAAATTCCCCTGCTGTAATTTTGCGCTGCGTTCATATGCACCATACAACAGCCATAAATATATATATATATATCCACAAATTAATGCAAAAAGTGGCTTTTCTTGTCATTTCACTGGCGTTGTGATCATAATTACCAACGATCGATGTCTTTAAAAACGCAGTACTCTTCTGTAACTCTTCATTCAAAACGCACGAGTCTTTTAGTTCGCCGACAACAAAGCTCCTGATCAAGTTAAGGGCTCACAAAGAGGCGTTGAGATGGTGGGAAACACGGCAAAGAGTGGTGGTGCTAGTGGTAGTCATCGGATTCTGGCAATTCTTCTGGTGATGATTTTGCTGCACACGAGCCATTGTGGAGCGAGTGTTGCTGCTGCTGATGCTTCAATATTCCAAGACAACGTCACCTCCCTTAACTACCAAGGCCACATTATTGACATAGAGGAACCACACCTGTGGTTCGATTCTGAAATAAGCAGAATGCTCGGTCCAAATTCTCCAGTCACTCCAGACGCTTTAATCGCTAGTAACGCTGTAGTTGCCGGTTGTGGCCGACCTCCAACGTACAAAACCTGTCTTTCGAATAAATCCGGCAGTAAGGGAAAGTGTGGTACCTACACACGCAGCGGTTGCAAATGATATTGGTAAAAATGTTTTCTATCTACTCTAAAATAAATAAAGTCTTGGGGTGTGTGTGCATGTGTTTGTTTAATTTGTTTTCCTTTTTAGCTTTCTGATCATGCGATCAAATGTAATAATATTGTAAATCAGTTAATTGCTGATGTGAAGTCTTTTGCTAATTCTTAATTTGTTCTTATGAACTAAGAATCATGGCGTGGCTATTGGATCTTTGTAAGAATTGAGAGCTCTCGCACAAGTTTTGCATCCACCAAACGAAACAAATTTGAAATCCTTCAGTGACTAATTTTTTCTTTAAGAGCATTAGTATTGGATTGGTTATCCTATTCTTCAAATTTTGACTAATATGTAGCATTTTCACTTTTAGCTAATCATTCAAAACTTGAAGTCTACATTAGATTAGTCATTCTACTCTCTATAATAATAAAATATTATTATTTTTTATTAATTATATTTTTTAATTAATTTTTATTTTATTTTCATAATCTTCAATAACCTCTAGCAATCATATTCATTTCCATATTCATAATCCAACAATCTATAATATAATAATCCAATATGAATATAGATGATAAAATCTCATATGAATAAAAATATCATATCTATAATATAATAATCTCAAAAAGTATTTTTAGACTTTCTATAGTTCTTTTCATATTTGAAAAGAAGAATAGATTTACTGTAGCTTATAGTTTGGATGAAAACAATTTAACTAATTCAATGTGGAGCAAATATGGATGATATTTGCTAAATTTGAAGATGAAAAGGCATTTGGCTAATCCAATGCCAATGCTCTAATTTGTTTTGAGATTGTCATGAATTAATGGGTCTTCTTCGATAAGATAGTGGTACTGCACAGCGTGCGGCTAAAATTAGTCTGGTTCAGTCCAATAAAGCACTGTGGATAACTAGTGGGATCGGAAAAGGATCGTCACGTGGCTCACGTCACAAAATTGATGGAAACGGAGAGAGAGCTTTTTTACTAAAGGAAAACACTACTTTGTCCCATGAGTTTGACACCTCTATTTGACCGCTCGGTCAAAAATTTTTTTTTTTTTTTTACTTAGTGATTAAGGAAGTGATTTTAAATGTATTGATCTATTTTTTTTATTTTTTAAATGTATTTAAATATGTAAAAAAATGTGAAAAATAAAATGGAAAAAAAAAAAAACTTTTTGCACTTGGCGGTAACGCCTAGCGGTCACTTTGGGGCTGCAGAGTAGCCGCGCCCTTTACTAAAAGGTTTCGAATTTGGATTCCGAAAGTTTGTCCCGAATAGAATTTTTTTTATTTAATAATTAAGAAAATATTTTTTAATGATGTTATAAATTTTTTAAAAATATTTATGATAATTAAAAAAATACATAAAAAAATAAAAAATAAAAAAATGAAATGCACTATTCAGATCCAAATTGGGACTACCTTTCCGGTAGCGGTAGCACTACTCTTTTACTATTGATCAAACATGACATCAGCATGCACCCATTTAAGATAGTAAAATCTTAATCTTATAATTATTTTACACTTTACTTAAAGTCGGAAGTTAGTTTTATAATTTTAAAATTTATTTTTATGTCATGATTTTATTACTTATTTAAAAATGAGTTGTAATTTTTTTTTTTTTTTAATTTTTGGTTATGGTAAGTAGTGTTTTCTATATCTTTTTTGTCTCAAATCATTTTTAAAATCCTGCTAATTGAACATTTATGATAGGGGTAAATCACTTATCTACAAGTGGATAAAAAACAATTTCAAGTGGGTTAATTTGTAATTACAAAATACGCAAGTTTGATATAATTTAAAAAAAAATAATAATAATAAATATAAAATTTACATAAAAAAAATTAATTTTTTAATAGTAATTTCACTCTTCTTCAAAAAAAGTGTACGGTAGTTATATAATACATAATTATATCTAATATTACTCTAAAACTTAATCGTGTACTACTTTTGGAGGAGTCAATATCAATCTAAGACAATTCCAACTGTATGTGAGCCTAGTCCAAGTTAGGAGTACAAGGCCCATCTTCCGAAAAGGATAGTCGTTTAGAAGAGTTGTGAATTGTGGACTCTAACCGTCCTAATTATTAACATAGATAGACCCTTATGTTGTGGATAAAGACAGAAAAGTAATCAGATAATTCTATCATAATATTAGGGATAAGCCCCTATATGTGAAATTGTGAATGGTGGCTAAGCATTATGTGAAATTGATCAATTAACAGTACACATAATATTCTTCACGCCTATATATAGAGATAACAGGTAACCGTCTATACATTGGATTGAGTATTCTTAAATTATTATCTATCACTTGTTGTTAACTTAGACATCGGAGGTGTCTCTAATCAATGTTTTGAATATTTCGAAATATTTTGTAATTATTTCGAAACCGGTACCGCTTCAGGATAGTCAATATATAAATAAATTATATATATAAATTATATTATAAAATAATAGTCTATATATGAAGAAATTATATATAAATATATAGATATATAAATTATAAATAGTTTAGTCTGAATTGAGGGTCAAAAAATGAGCTTGTAGTTTGAAAAAAAAAATTAAAGGCCGAAATATCGATCGGTACGGACCGAAATACAATCTGACATATCGGCCAGTACCGACTGGTATGGTCGATATTTGAACCGGTATGAAATATACATGATACCTATACTGGACTAATGGTCGGTACGACAAATGCTAGCTGTACCGGCCAATACGGTAAAGTATTTAAAACAATAGTCTCTGGCATACAATGCTGCCGACATTACTAGTTGTAGGTGAAAGGTCACAGCTGGTGGTGGGTCACGTACTTCACAAGTCACTCTCTTAAACTCAAACTCAAAGTTAAATATTAAAACATAAAAACGAAAAACAAAAACTAGAATTTAGTAAACACAAGATTAAGTTTAATGTGGTAATTAATATGCAAATTAAATATTATGCAAGACGTAGTAAACACAAGACGTTCCACAAAAATATTGTGCAAATTAAATATGTAGTAATTAATTGAGAAATTTTGTGTTTTTCGTGGTAAGATTCATTATTATTTCCAGTCATATATAATACTAGTACTTCTGGAATTTTTAAATTAGTTTCTATGTAAGTAATTGATATAAAAAATTACTTAAAGAAAACCATATTAATTAGTGTGAATTCTAATATTAGAACAAACTTAAAATAAAGAATAATATCGCCCAAATTAATTAATGTACACGATTTGGTTTTGGGGTTTTAAAACTAGTTTTGTATCCAATTATATAGGGTGGTTTAAGAATGGAAAATGATGGGCAAGTGCCTTCCGATGTGGCCCCAGATAGTTCCATAACGAGCCAACCTACTCTCACATGCAATCAAGATATTTCAAATTCTGGCAGTTAAAGTTTCTTTTCCTTTTTTTTTTTTAAGAGAAAAAGTCTGAAAAACCGAACAAGCTTTTTATTGCAATCGAATCGAATTAACTATTACAGATTTTTCAGTCAGAACAAGATTGTGAATGGAAACAGGACCATCCTTTATCCAACAATGTTTACCATCTAAACACAAAGCAATCTTGGCTATACACTCCATTTGATGCAAATTTAGAGCACGGTTCCAATGCGGAAACTGCTCCTTGAATCATGGAGGATGGAGACTTATCTAGCTGTTAAAATTCTTATGATATTGGTAAAAATGTTTTCTATCTACTCTAAAATAAATAAAGTCTTGGGGTGTGTGTGCATGTGTTTGTTTAATTTGTTTTCCTTTTTAGCTTTCTGATCATGCGATCAAATGTAATAATATTGTAAATCAGTTAATTGCTGATGTGAAGTCTTTTGCTAATTCTTAATTTGTTCTTATGAAGTAAGAATCATGGCGTCATTAACCAATAGATCAACTACATCACATGCAACGGAGTTCTCCGACAATCACTCCATCCAAAACAGATGATACAATGCTTGAAATAAAAAACAACATGGTAATTAATGACGGTTGTTGAAATGGGTCTTTATTTATTTATTAGCTGATAACTAGGGTGTGGCCAACAATATTCATCCGGTACAATCCATAATGCGCTGTGAATAACTAGTGGGACGGGGAAAAAGATCGTCACGTGGCTCACGTCACAAAATTGATGGAACGAAGAGAGAGAGAAAGACCTTTTTTACTGTTGATCAAACGTGACATCATGCACCCATGTAAGATAGTAAAATCATAATCTTATAATTATTTTATAATTATTTTACGACTTTACTTAAAATCTGAAGTTATATTTTTATTTTACTTCGTAATTAAGGAAGTATTTTTTAATAATATTGTGAAATTTTTTTATTTTTTTTAAATATTTAAAATTGTTAAAAAAATCTATATAAAAAAAACTTAAAAAAAAACACTTGCTAGAGCTCAATGGGAACCTCATGGTGGCTCTAGCATTATTCTTTTCGTAATTATAGAATGCGCAAGTTTCACGTAATTTTTTTAAAAATAAATAATAAATATAGAATTTACATGAAAAAATTAATTTATTAATATTGATTCACTCTTCTTCAAAAAAAGTGTGCGGTGCTTGTATAACATATAACTATATCTAATATTATTCTAAAACTTAATCGTGGACTACTCTTGGAGGAGTCAATATCAATCTAAGACAATGCCGACCAAATGTGAGCCTAGCCCAAGTTAGGAGCACAAGGCTCATCTTCCGAAAATGATAGTCGTTCAAAAGAGTTGTGAATTGTGGACTCTAGCTACCCTAATTATTAAGACAGATAGACCCTTGTGTTGTGGATAAAGATAGAAAAATAATCAAATAATTCTATCATAATATTAGGGATAAGCCCCTATATGCGAAATTGTGAATGGTGGCTAAGCATTATGCGAAATTGATCAATTAATAATACACATCTAACATTCTCCATGCCTATATATAGAGATAACAGGTAACCGTCTATACATCGGATTGAGTATTCTTAAATTATTATTTATCACTTATTGTTGACTTAAATATCGGAGGTGTCTCCGGCGTACAATGCCGCCGATGTTACTAATTGCAGGTGAGATCACAGCTGGAGGTGGGTCACGTACTTCACAAGTCACCCTCTAAAACTCAAACTCAAAGTTGAATATTAAAACATAAAAACAAAAGACAAAAACTAGAATTTAGTAAACACAAGATGCAGTTTAATGTGGTAATTAATATGCAAATTAAATATTATGCAAGACGTAGTAAACACAAGACGTTCCACAAAAATATTGTGCAAATTAAATATGTAGTAATTAATTGAGAAATTTTGTGTTTTTCGTGGTAAGATTCATTATTATTTCCAGTCATATATAATCCTAGTACTTCAGGAATTTTTAAATTAGTTTCTATGTAAGTAATTGATATAAAAATTTACTTAAAGAAAACCATATTAATTTGTGTGAATTCTAATATTAATAGAACAAACTTAAAATAAAGAATAATATCGCCCAAATTAATTAATTCATGTACACGATTTGGTTTTGGGTTTTAAAACTAGTTTTGTATCCAATTATATAGGGTGGTTTAAGAATGGAAAATGATGGGCAAGTGCCTTGAGATGTGGCCCCAAAGTTCCATAAATAAATAAAAACACAACATTTTAAGGCAAAGATAAATCCACCACGCAAATGAATCTACATGGACCTGACCTATGCCTCAAAATACATTGTGGAAGTGGTAAAAGACACGCTCAAGAAGCATGATTTACAGGGTCTTCAGACATTTGTTGAAGCTACTCAAATTTGTGTACGATAATCAAAGCAACTTCACAATTCAATAAACACTTGGTCTTTGAAATCCCGTAAAAAACACTCTTGAGTGTATCATTCCTTCCTCATAGAAAATAGTTTAATAATAGGAAAAGTTGCCTCTACATAAATATTTATATAACAAACACCATGTGAGTGTATCATCCTATTTGGAGAACTCAAGACGTGATTTAAGGATTTCTTGCTTCTGTATAAAAAAGAAAAAAGAAAAATGATAAGCACATCACTTTTCATAACACATTATACAATCATGTTTTGAATGAAAGGTAGTTTAGTAAAATATTTTATAAAATAATAAAAGTAACTCACAAGTGGTATGAGACAATATGCTATCACCAACCCACCAGGCTATCATCATATTATGATATGAGACAATACACTTACGTGGTGATCCATCTCATTCAATATTTATCAACCTTGTGTGCGGGATCAGATGTTATTTTATGCGGTGATCCATGTGAAATTCAAAAAAACAATGAGCCGGTTAAGCACAAACATGAACATAGTTGACAAAAGCTTTTATCTAAGTATACTAATACGAGTACAAGTTGTCAAATCTTAAATTGAATCATAATCTGAAAAAGTTGAGTTGTTAGAATAACATAACATAACATAATTATAACTAAATCTATGCAAATTAAATTTATATGCTCCACTACTTTTGAAAGCCACTGCTCAAACTTGTTCATACCTAGATATACGGTTCGGACAACATGTCTAGACAAATTATAAGGCCACAAAGTTAACAAGTACTAATAGTGGATTTTCATAGTCAAATCAAATAGATACAATGGTACTTTGATAGCTATTAAGAAATGAGTTTAAAAGTTACTCTCTCTAGTTTTAAAATTCTCATCTCCTTTCCACCCTCCTACCTACCTTCAACCTCTCCAACCAACGACCCCCCTCCCTGGAAAAGCTCTCTTCTTCTTTAGGGAGGGATCCTCCCCCTTAATCTTTCCTCTCATGTTCCCCCACTTTCATCTTTCTGTTTCGGCGTTCACCACCTGAAGATCAACATTAATGTAATTAAAATAATTGAATTAATGTAACAAATACATTTTAATGTAGCAAATACATTAAAATAATTGAAATAATGTAACAAATCAATTAAAATAATTGAATTAATGTAACAAATCAATTAAAATCAATTGCACAAGATAAGCAATATTCGGGTTAATTCCTCTATGGGCAGAGGATGGACAAATTTTTTGAGGTTAGGGTTAGGGTTTGTGGTTCGGTGATGTGGTACGAGCCACATGCAGCAGGGTTTGTGGGTCTTGGGTTCGAGGAGAGGAGGAGTAGAAGAGGAGAAGAGGGAGATATGGTGGAGAAGACTTACTGAACCAGAGCAGGGGAGAAGCCTGGGGAAGACGATGGCGAAGAAGCTTTCCTGGGGAAGAGACCGAACCAAAGCAGGGGAGAAGACGACGAAGCCTTCCTGGGGAAGAGACCGAACCAGAGCAGACACTACAACAAATAGTGATTTTTGGGACAGTTTTTTTTCTTGCGAATAAAATTTGGTACCAAATACTGACTATTTGCCACAACATACACGTCGTCAAAAAATTCTCGTCACAAATATTTATATTAGACCATTTTATTTTTTAGGAGTTACAATCTCTGAGAATTAAACATCTTTTCCACAAAATTTAGATCATCAGAAAAAGTTCGCAGATACTATTTTTTTCCGATGAGATTTGAATTCATTAGTGACGGAATTGGTTGGTTAAAAAAAAAATAGTTCCCGCGAATACTTTTTGGTAGCAAATAGTTAAATTTCTCCACCAAATATACATCGTCAGAAAATTCTCGTCGCAAATAATAATATTGGACCACTTTATTTGTTAGGAGTTACAATATGTGAGAATTAACGGTTTTTTCCCACGAAATTAGGATTATCAGAAAAAAGTTGGTGCATCAACAGATTTTTTCGATGAGATATGCATTCATTAGTGACAGAATTAATTGGTTGCAACAAAATAACAATTCCAACGAATATTATTTGGTAGCAAATAAAAATAATTTGCCACCAAATACACGTTGTCAGAAAATCTCATCGCAAATAATTATATGAGACTATTTTATTTGTCAGGATTTACAATCTGTGAGAATTAAAGATTTTTTCCCACAAATTATTTGATTATCAGAAAAAAGTTGGTATATCAAATTTGTTTTTGGTGGAATATGAATCCATTAGTGATGAAACTGGTTAGTGACAAAAAGTTTACAGTTCCTGCAAGAATTATTTGATAGAAAATAATTCCTCTTTTTCCACCAAAGAGATATCGTCAGAAAAGTATCGCCGCAAATAATTATATTGGATCATTTTATTTGTCACGAATTAAAATTTGTGACAATTAAAGGTTTTTTCCTACAAATTAAGATAATCAGAAAAAAAGTTAGTAGATCAAAATTTTTAAACTAACATATGCATCCATTAGTGACAGAACTGGTTGGTGACATTAATTTGCGAGTTCCCGCGAGGAATTATTTAATAGCAAATAATTACTCTTTTTCTACCTAAGTCACATCGTTAGAAATCTGATGGCAAAAAATAATTAGCCATGGACCATTTTATATCTCACGAGTTGTATATTGTCTAAAATTAATATTGTTTTTTCCACCAAACTAAGATAATTAGAATTACAACTTTGCCCCCAGAATTCCCTTCCTCTATGTTTCACCCTTTTTCCTTTTCTTTTTCCCCCTTTCTCTATTTCACTTCTATTTTCGCCACTTCGGTGAAAACCCCTCCCCCCCAAAACCGTGGCTCGCTTCCTCCCTTCACTCCTACCGACCACCACTAGTAGCCACGGAGCCACCGCGGACACACGCACCGCTAACCAACCTTCACGTTCACGCCATCAAAGATCCGCCTATCATGCACCACTGT
Source organism: Pterocarya stenoptera (assembly GCA_003123785.1). Classification (NCBI taxonomy): domain Eukaryota; kingdom Viridiplantae; phylum Streptophyta; class Magnoliopsida; order Fagales; family Juglandaceae; genus Pterocarya; species Pterocarya stenoptera. Next base: position 105,640 of record QEOT01001172.1, read on the forward strand.
CCACAGCCTATGTACTCCACCTAGTGTGCCTCAGCCACTCCCAGCCACAAAGCCGTGGCCCAGCTGTGACCCTTGCCTTCTTGAAGCTCGCTTTTATCTCTCGGTATAGCTCTGTCTCTTTCTCTCCCTGTGATATGCTTTTAGACAAACAAAAAATCTTCTGGTCCAATAGTGCATTAATCCTCTTGGAAATCCTTTGAAACTCAATATTGATGTAATTAATTCCTTAGGTAACCTGGGCGCTAGTGGAGATCATAGGCCTACGAATTTTTGGTAAAGCAAACCGCAATTACAGGTACATGAACCTTATGCTATTATTGTGGTAGAATGATATTTTGGGCCTTCTAATTGTTTAACTTTCGGTAACAGCAGTATATATGTTGTATATAAGCAAGTCTTTGGGTGTAAATATAGTTGATGGTGATGGTTTTTAGGATGTTTTAGTATCTTTACCAATCCTGCTATTATTTATCTCTCTCTCTCCCTCGTAGCTTCCTCATTCATACAGGCGATGTGGGTGAAGAAATGTGTTTTGCTGTCAGGAATGTCTGGTTAAACTACAATGTATAGGCATCACTTGAGATTTAATTTACTGCATTGTGCATGAAACAAGAATTGGAGTACAAATTGATCTTTGTTCCTATTACATTCAATGTCTTGAAAATAGAAGCCAGAATGGGTCTTTTTTAAAAAATTTGTTTTACAATCTGGCTTACTCAAAGAAACTTAAACAATTAACGTGATAGCTAAACTTGAATGGTACAAACATCCCCATGTCACACTTACTAGTATTCTTGTCAAATTTTCTTACCATGTGATGCAGATTTTTTATATCATATTTCTACTTATTTTTTTCATCTCAAATTATCATTCATTTTGTAGTAAGGCTGGCCATATATATATATACATATATATATATAAATCATGTTAAATAACTGCATGCCCAGCCAAATACTCTATGATATAGACGAACATAAGTCTGATTGGGAGTGAAAAAACTGTTGGTTTTCTGATTTCTCCCCCTTCACTGATCTCCAGTGACCAACGAGAGGCATCTACCCGACAACACCACCTCCACAAACTTCGCAGCTCCCTCGTGTTACGAAATTACACCGTCGTGAATCGGAGTCATAGGCTTGCAGTCGCAAGCCCCTTGGAACGTTGCTGCAGGTAATACATTTAGATTATTAGCTGAAAAATTATTTTCAGATTAGGTTCTGTTTAGGCAACGGCCTGATATATAAAAAGCTTATAACAATATCTCACTTTATAAAAGCAATGAGATATATAGAAACCTCAAGTTGACTGCTTATTTAGAAAAATACAGTTAAACTTTTTTCAAGAAAGAGGTCATTTTAGTATATAAAGAACCAGAATTATTACTCGCTTGGAAAGATCAATGTCTAGAAAAAAGCATATATAAATATATATAAATCTTGTGATTTTTTGGACACGGGGACACATGTATAGATTTAGATTATTAGTTGTAGAAGGTTAAACTATGGATTATCACCAAAAAAAATGAAAAGGCTTTTTGGTTAAAATGAATACCCTGCTTAACTATTGATTTTTCTACTGAAATTAATGTCCATCTACCATGATCATAAAATGTTTGTTTAAAATTAGGGGAGACCTAAATTAATACCTAAGTAAATTGTTGGTAAATTTGCATAGGAGTTTTTGTTAGTGTTAACAATACACTTCTTTCGTGAGTTCTATAAAAAAGATGTTTTATTCTAAATTTGTACTTGAATAAAGCTCTATTTGCCTTTCAGTAAAGTTGCTGAGAAGATATTATGGGGATATTCCAAGTAAAAAATGAATACCCTATTTAACTAATGTATAATGTAGGATTCCTAATAATAACATATGTTTTTCATCTCATACATATATCGTGCATGTCCGGATATTAAAAGTACGAAGTTCAAGTATCAATACACATTAAAACTATCTTCTTTTTCATCTTTATTCTTCTAAAATCAACAATGAAGATCATTACTTTTTTTGAAAAAAGTGAAGGTTAAGTCTACTTTATGTTCTAAAAGTGCACAACAACATTACATTTTATTAAATTTTATTTTTTTTTGTTGTAATTACAATTTATTGTTTGGGTAGGTGCAAGTTTAGTCAGACTAAATAAAATTTTTTAGTTTCAAGTTTAGAAAGAATTTTTCTAAATTCTTCTGCACCACATATTTTAGTCATTATACCGTACACCTTTTTTTTTATAGCTCTTTATCAGTTCTATATATACCCTTACACTTATAAATATTTCAAGTTATTATTAAGTTACTTGCTCCCCAACTATTCTGATGAAACTGCTGCCTAGTTTTAGATCAGAAAATGGAAGAAAGCAAGTCAATATCCTCTCCCTCAATGGAAGTACCATCTTGGGATGGGTATCCTAGGCTCTCAAAAATCCCAAACTACTTGTACGGGTCATTCACATGCATTTGCAAGCTGAAGAACTTGTTCTTATTTTTGTGTCATTTTTCCTTTCAACCTGAATTTATACACAATACGTCACAAAACATGATTTAACTTGTTCTTTACACTTATTTTATTTTCACAACTCAGTATTTTGAAGTTTCTAGAACAATATAGGACCTTAAATGAGATCGTCCAACTTCTAGTTGTAGCCCGGATAGGGGAAATTAAGAATGTTGGAAATTGACATATTTTAATGTCAATAACTGCCTCTTTGTCACATTTGGAGTCATCTTCTTAAACAAAGCCATGACTAGGTATCATATTCTAATATAATCATGGAATTTTTATCCTTATCATATGAGGGCCAAATTCATTCATTTTATGGCATCGATTTTTAGATGGACAAGACGTGGATGCATATTGAAGATAGATTTGGGTCCAACGAATATGCACTAGGGGTTAACCAGTTTATTACTATGGCTCCAGCCCATGCACTTGGAGGCAATGACATTAGGTGTCCGTGTCGCAGATGTTGCAATATGTTCTTCCGGTCGATAAATGTGGTCAAGGATCATTTGTTTATTACAGGGATTGACCCTTCTTATCAGACCTGGATATTCCACGGTGAAGATGACAATTTCACCCTCAGTTCCTCAGATGATGATCAATCTACGAGCTTTTTCAGTGACTATATTGATGATATAGATGACATGGTGCACGACATGCGGGCTGGGGTGAATATGGATCATTCTCAAGTTTCTATTGATGGGGAGACGGAAGGGTCTTCTACGGGGAAAAAAAATTGGGCTGAATTGTTAGAAGATGCACGACATCCCCTTTATCCATCTTGTGTGAACTTTTCGAAGCTATCATTTATCGTAAAGTTGCTTCATATCAAGACAGTTGGTGGTTGGAGTGTAAAATCATTCAACATGGTTATCAAGCTCTTGAAAGCTGCATTTCCTAATGCTCTTCTCCCAGATTCATATAATGATGCACGTCGGTTAGAACATGGACTTGGGTTTACTTACACCAAGATAGATGCATGCTTGAACGATTGTGTATTGTTTTGGAAAGAACATTCTAACAAAGATAAATGGCCTCATTGCAACACTCCCAGGTGGGTTTCAAGCACTAATAAGCATAAAAAAGTACCACAAAAAGTCCTGAGGTATTTTCCTTTGAAGCCAAGATTGCAAAGATTATTTGTTTCCAAGAAAAGTGCAGATGCAATGAGATGGCATGCAAATGAACGAGTTAGTGATGCTAATGTCATGAGGCACCCTGCAGATTCGAAGGTATGGAAAGATTTTGATGCACAACATACGATGTTTGCACTTGATTCTCGTAATGTGAGGCTTGGATTAGCGAGTGATGGGTTTAACCCTTTTAACAATATGAGTAAACCCTATAGCATATGGCCGGTGATACTCATACCTTACAACTTGCCCCCTTGGTCATGCATGAAAGATCCATACCACATGCTAACCTTGCTAATTCCTGGTCCGAAAGCACCTGGTAATGATATCGATGTCTACTTGAGTCCTTTGATTGACGAATTGAAAGAGTTGTGGGAAAACGGTGTTGATACGTACGATGCATCTGAAAAGAGCTGGTTTCGCTTACATGCAGCACTGCTTTGGACCATCAATGACTTCCCAACCTATGCTAATCTCTCTGGCTGGAGCACAAAGGGAAAGATGGCATGTCCTACATGCAATGTTGATACAGATTCATTGTGGTTGGCCTATGGGCGAAAACATTGTTACATGGGTCATCGTCGATGGTTGTTGCCAGGGCATAGGTGGAGATCTAGAAAGGCTAATTTCAATGGTAAACCAGACCATCGGGAGGCACCCACACATTTGTCAGGACAAGCTATAATTGAACAATTGGCCGAGCTAAGAAATGTACAGTTTGGTAAAGCTTCAAAGAAGAGGAAACGCTCAACAAATGAATTGAACTGGACCAAAAAAAGTATATTTTTTGAGCTTCCTTATTGGTCATCATTGGAATTGAGACATAATCTATACGTCATGCATATTGAGAAGAATATTTGTGATAGCATCTTAGGAACTTTGATGAATATTGATGGAAAAACCAAGGACACACCCAACACACGTAAGGATTTGGCCAACCTTGGCATAAGGAAAGAATTACATTTACAACAAGATGGTGACCGTTATTCTATGAGAATGGCATGTTATATGTTAAATAACCAAGAGAAAAGGTCTTTCTGTGAGTGGTTATCAAACGTTAAGTTTCCTGATGAATTCGCCTCAAATATTGCTCGATGTGTTAATGTTAGTGAAGCCAAGATCCTAGGCATGAAAAGTCATGATTGTCATATTTTCATGCAAAGATTGCTCCCAGTTGTGATTGGTGGATATTATACAGCTGAAGTTCGACAAGCATTGACCGAGTTAAGTACTTTCTTCAAAGAACTTTGTGCACGAACATTAAAGATTGATGTCCTCCATCGGCTACAAACTGACATTTCCATTATTCTTTGTAAGCTGGAAATAATATTCCCACCTGCCTTCTTTGATATAATGGTGCATCTCACTATTCATTTACCACGAGAGTCATTGCTTGGTGGACCAGTGCAATATAGGTGGATGTATCCTTTTGAGAGGTATCTAGGAAAGTTCAAGCGTTATGTTAAAAATAAAGCCCGTCCGGAAGGCTCAATTGCAGAGGCCTACATTCATGTTGAGTGCCTTACATTTTGCTCGATGTATCTCCATGAGATTGAGACAACATTTAATCGACCAGAACGAAATGTTGATGTCGTTCAAGACCATGGAGCAGAAACGTTGTCTGTTTTCTCGCAAAAGGTTCGTCCGCTTGGATCACCCTCCATTGAAAGAATAGATGAAACACTTTTTGCAAAGGCCCGGTAGTATGTGCTCAACAATTGCCCTGAGATTGAACACTACGTAGAGTAAGTATTGCTTACTCTAACTCAATCATATCATCTGAAACAGTTTCATTGTCTGGAGATAGTAATCCATTCAATTATTTTCATTGTCTATGCATGTAGTCAACACTATAACAAGATTAAAGAAGAAGGCTCTAGCAATGTCGATCATAGGCACCAAATTCAATTTCCCAATTGGTTCAAAAGCCATGTAAGTTTGCTCATTGTTTGCCTCAATACCATATATACCACTTCAAGTTGCAGCCCAAAAATGGCATTTATTGCCATTTCTAAACTAATTGAGCTATATATTGCTGTTAACAGGTTCGTGAATTGCGTTCTTCGAATCCAAGTGAGGTTAGTGATGAAGTTTATGCTCTAGCATGTGGACCAGATCCATGGGTTGGGTCATACAGTGGATGCATTACGAATGGAATAAGGTTCCATACAAAGGATCGCGAACAACATCGACGAACTCAAAATAGTGGGATTCTTGTTAACGGAGTACATCAGTCTCATAATGTGGAGTTCTACGGTGTGTTGAAAGATATATTAAAATTACGCTACATGGGATGGCATCTTGTATACTTGTTTAAATGTGATTGGTGGGACGTTGGTGATCATAACCGAGGCATATGTGTAGGCGGCCATCTGACAAGTGTGAATACTAATAGAACATGGTATAAGGACGAGCCTTTTGCCCTTGCCACTCAATGCTCACAAGTGTTTTACTTAAAAGATCCGAGTGTGGCAGGAAATTGGCAAGTGGTACAAAAGATAACAAATAGGAATGTATAAGACATTCCACCGATGCCAACAGTTGGGGATGATGATGAAAACTCCTCTGACGGTGATGCATGTCAAGATGAGGATGATGTCAACCATTTTAGTCCAGTGAATCAAAATGATAGTGAGTTGGTAAATCAATTGCATAGAGAGGATGAAGAACCATATGTAATTAATGAGTTGCCTATACCACACCGTGCATGTCGTAGTGAGGCCGAACATACTTTTATTGACGATGATGGCAATAGTGACGAAGCTGATGATGATTCCATTAATGACAACTTGTTTGGAAATGAGGAAGACCTGGAATCAAATTCAGAAACAGACTCATCTGACTATTGTATGTTTCTATGATTACTCAGTCAACTTGAACCATGTTTATTTAATTTTGAACCATGATATATTTTTTACCATTGTTGAGCTATTTTTGTACACGTATTACAGAGTGGAGGTATTAATTTTGGGCATAGAACTTGGTCTGCATATTAAAGGAAGGAAAGAGTTGGAGAGGGCTAAAGGTAATGTCCCAAATCTATACCTTTGTACTTACCTTGTGATTATTCTGTTAAAGACCAATTTGAGTATTAGTGACTGTTTATAGCATGAGAGGAGACAGTGTGTGGGAAGATAGTTGAATAACTCTGCAAATACCAGAATTTTGGAGAAAAATTGTGCTTGCTTATATAACTGGTTGGTGAGATTGCAGACAAATTATTTTTTTTAGGTCATGTGCACTATTGCTGATTGAATGAAGTTGGATGTGGACTATATAAGTGTTGTTGACATTATACCATATTATTTGATGTTAAGAGTAGAGTTTAAAGACTTTATGTTAATAAACACTACTGATGTTCGACAATGTATTAATGCAGCAGCTTGGCAGAAGTTGCCATATCTCAAAAGGGTTGCTGTTTGGTAGAGAGCAAGTACACCAAGCAGTATTTTCATGGCTTATTAGGCAACGACAAGGCTGCATTTTCAATGTTAATCTCAACATGTTTTCAGTATTGTAGTGTAATGCCAAATAACAACTTGTGGTGTAGATTTGATTTTCCATATTGTAACAAGCGTTTAAGTATATGAAACTGCTATTAGGAAAATGTAATGACGATTTAGGTAGTAATGTATGGATAGGGACATTGATAGATTGCTTGTCTAATGGCAAGATAGATTATCTAATGGCAAGATAGACAGCTATAAAAAAGTTGGATAAGTTCTCAATTTGAGAACTTGTGCAAAACTACCTATGGGATTTAGGGGGCACTTACAAAATTTATGCTTGGAGATGAGTGAGTAGATATTTATATGGTTCCAACATGGTGTTCATAGATGGCAATATCCAAATTTTGTGAGGCGGTTATCATGTTACCCATTAAATCTAAACACTTATCTAAACACTTACTATTATCTAGATGAAACAATATCTCTCAATTGACAAAATAAAAGGGAATGGTCAATTAACATCAGGTTCTATGCAAAGTATGAGCATATATGCTTCTTACTATCCAATATGATATCTATAGAAATATATTTTCAATCCAACCAGAAATTTCAATGGGAGTTATTTTAATATTGTAATCCTTTAATGGGTTGGTATAATTAATCGATTATTTATAAATTGATTATTGTAAAAATGATGAATAAAAAAAATTCGAATCAATGCACAACAAATTAATTTGCCACTGTGTTAGTTTTAGCCGAAGTCTATATATTTGTTAGTCATTTTGGTTCAGTGCATTGAGCAGGAAAAAAATAATAATGTGATCTAAATTATTATTTGCCACTGTTTAGTTGCTGGTTGGCGGTAAAATTTGACAAGAAAATGTGGGAAACTCAAAAAGTGGCTCTAAAACCTGATGTTCTGTGACTCTGAAACCTGATGTTCTATGGCTCTGAAACCTGATGTTCTGTCTTGTCAAAGTCTAACACAGTTTGGACCATGGTTAGTGAGGCTAGTGAGGTTAAATGCCTAGCTTTCTCCTACTTTGCAAAGACTGGGGCAAACAGAGCTTTTTCTTGAGGTTAAAAACTGCTCTAACTCTAGAGGAACAAGAGGCCACGGTGAAAAACCTGAAGTTGAAGCTGCTGCCCAATTTTCTGACACTCTTTTACACAGATTCAGAATCTATTGTAAGTCATAGATTAAGTTTCTTCATTTAGTAAATGTTAAGTTGTTCATCAAATCAAAGTTTGCATTTGATAAGAACTTTTTAGATCAAAAGCCATTTTTTTGGCCTGGAGGATTTTTTTTACACTACTACCAGATTTAGAAAATCCCATGTATTAGTAAAAAAAACTGAGACTCTATAAATTAAAGTTATGGTTTTCAAGTTCCTTTCCTCCATATATATGTTGCCATCAATATATCAATGGGTGCTACGAAGGTGTTGGTAAATTACGTGCCAAAAATGGCTTTTTATCACCATGTAGCATATTTGCCTTAGTTAGTTGGTCTGAAATGGTTAGATGAAAAGCCAAAATTTTTGGGAAGATATTGGAATTATTATTGCTATGACCCTTGTTTTAAACTATCTCAGCAACATAAGAACTAAGTTTCCCAATTATATATGTATAATAGTCTAAATAACAGATTCATTCCTCTCAAATATCTCTTGCCAANATGGCTTTTTATCACCATGTAGCATATTTGCCTTAGTTAGTTGGTCTGAAATGGTTAGATGAAAAGCCAAAATTTTTGGGAAGATATTGGAATTATTATTGCTATGACCCTTGTTTTAAACTATCTCAGCAACATAAGAACTAAGTTTCCCAATTATATATCTATAATAGTCTAAATAANGCCAAAATTTTTGGGAAGATATTGGAATTATTATTGCTATGACCCTTGTTTTAAACTATCTCAGCAACATAAGAACTAAGTTTCCCAATTATATATGTATAATAGTCTAAATAACAGATTCATTCCTCTCAAATATCTCTTGCCAACACTATATAACTGAACTCTGTAAAGGTGACATGCAGATAGCTTTAAAAGATGCATTATTTATGTCATGATACTATGATGGTGATAGTCACTGATAGTTTTGTCTCTTGAACAATTAGTGACTTATAGGGCCATTGATTGTGTGATTTTAAAAATACCTTTGATATGTAGTCCCTTATATATAAGAGGTTAGCTACACAGAAAGTAAAGCTGTATTCAATGACTTGTTAAGACTTACTTACAAATAGTATCACTTTATTACACTATGTTAGAGCTCATCAAATGTTTTTGGCCCTTGTCTATTTATTGTTAATGTCTTTGTTTGACATATAAGCATAATCTTGAACAATATTTTTGTCTGAAAAGAGAAATCAGACCCTTGCTGTTAAGAAATGGTTCATGGAATGAGAGGAAGGAAGGGTCTTCGTGGTGGGCGTGCTAGCCATATAACATTAGGTTCTGGTAGAGGCCAATTAGAAAAACAGCCTGAAGTACGCACACCCAGGGACGNGCTCATCAAATGTTTTTGGCCCTTGTCTATTTATTGTTAATGTCTTTGTTTGACATATAAGCATAATCTTGAACAATATTTTTGTCTGAAAAGAGAAATCAGACCCCTGCTGTTAAGAAATGGTTCATGGAATGAGAGGAAGGAAGGGTCTTCGTGGTGGGCGTGCTAGCCATATAACATTAGGTTCTGGTAGAGGCCAATTAGAAAAACAGCCTGAAGTACGCACACCCAGGGACAAGATTCCATCATTTTCAGATGAGGAAACGCAAGCACCGAGTGTTGAACAAGAGGGGTTGCCAATCCCCATCAATGAGGCTGGTATGAATATGGATACTACAGGTAACATATCTTTACTAGATGTTTAAAGTTTCTATAGCCAGTATTGTTGTATAGTAATGTAGTACTTGGTAAAGACTTTATGTACTGCCTACGATTAAATTTTGGCCTTGTTCTATAGCTCCTCTTACAAAGAAACGTGGTCGGGGACCAGCAAGGTGCACAGAATTTGACAAAATTCGTAAATATGGGAAAATACATTTAGATATTAAGGATGGCCAACAAGGAGTATCCTGTGAACATGCGGCACTCTTCATAGCACGAGTGACACATATTGTTAGATTATACGCAAATATGACACATGCAAGCTGGACTCGTGAAGAGAAGGATGAGCTAATAGATCGTGTCCGGGTAAATTTTATAGTTATAGTATTCTTTTTTTAGTTAAGTGCACATTCATTTCCCAATTAATAAGTTATATAAACTTGTTTTCTTAGGCTGATTTTGAATTGGATTGGACTAAAAGCAACCATCAGGAGACGGTGACAATGGAACTTGCTCAAAAGTATAATGATTTCCACTACCTACTACACCGCACGTACAAAAAGTATGCAACACATGAGGAGGCTATTTCTGGTGGGACAACTATGGTAGAGAAAAGTGTATGGGAGTGCTTATGTGAGAGATGGGCAAGTGAGGAATTCAAGGTAACAAATAAGTGCAATTATTTTCAGGAGTCCATTTCCAAATTTAATTAGATTGAAATCTGATGGGTTGCAGATTTTGTTATATGTTCCTTTATTAGTAAATTGGCTGATCAACCACCAACTGAATTGAATTGTAGAATCTGTCAAAGAAGAACACAAATAATAGGGGGAATCGGCGGATGACTCACACAGCTGGAAGAAAGTCTTTTGTTAGGCTCATGGAGGAAAGGGTAATAATTTATTTTAATAGTAGATTATTAAAACTCAAGTTTAATAGTTAATTTGTAAGCTGCATTTTTTATTACTGTGTAAATTACTGAACTAAGAAATCTGTTTTAAAGCGGGAGACAGCTCCGAACTTGGTTGCTTTCTATAAAGAGGTGCATTGGTCTAAAAAAAAAGTGGATTCATTACTGAAACTGCTGAGCATAACTATGTGAGTAAATAATTATATAATTTACTACATTGTGACATTATTTATAACATATTTGTGACTAATTGATACTGAAATAATTGAGTTAATGTAGAATATGATGGTTGAAAGATTGAATGAGATGCAACCAGATGAAAACATGGATGATGCAGCGAATACCATGTTCAGGGATGTATTAGGACATCAATCTGGATATGCGAGAGGATTAGGCCACTTAGTAATACCAGACCCATCTCCATCATTGTTAAAGAATAGGGAGTTTCAACATATTAACGAAGAGAATGAGAAGAATAAGGCTGAGGCGCAAGGCTTAAAGGCTGAACTTGATGCTTTCAAGAGAGACTTGGCTGGCATGAGGGCTCATTTTTTAGATGTTGAGAAGCAGTTATTTTCTCGTATGACAGAATTGGAGTTCCAGAGTCAGTCTCGAAATGAGACTGAGTTGGGAGATGCATAGGCATCTTAAAAAATATGGGGGTACTAGTTTTTTGAAATTTTGAGACAACTTTTTGATAACTAAAATCCTTCCTTTAACTGGATGTATGTATATTTTTGTTGAGCAAATTGGTTAATCATGATGATGTGGGGACTTGGATTGTTTTGGAAGATAGCCAATATAGTTTGAGACTAGTTAAGGCTATCATGGTGTCTATAATACAATTGTAAAGGTTGAGGCCTCACTTTTGATAACTTAAGCTGCAGGTGGGAGGAAGACAAGCTGAACCTTGTGTACAGGTATTCCATATTTTTTTTCCTAACTCTCAACTTGTTGTATATTTCCATCATGTATGAGTTATACTATATTAGGGAAAAATTGGAACGGGAAAGCATAGACTTACAAAGCCTAGATATATATGTTTGTTAAAGCTGAATATACTAATTTGTGGTTACTATTAAGAAACACATTGTGACATACAAATTACTATACTATATGTTTGAGATGATATTCACAAGTCCCAGCCATGGGACACAGAATTTATTACTTATTTTGTTGTGATTACTCAAAAAAAAAAACTGTGCAAACAGATGCAGATTATTCAATACTGGAGAAATTTCTGCACTAGTTTGGATGTTAATGATGATATTTTGAACAAAATTTAACAACTTGTTGTAAATTGAAGACTTTAATCAGCAGGAATAGAGTTGTTGGTTTATTAGTTGTGGCAAAAGTGATACTTTGTTGTAGTGTTAGGAAGATCATTTTAATCTATTGCAAATAACCCTTTTACTGAGTTTGTTGTCAATGCAAGTCAAGGGGCAGTTTTGTTAAATGCAAGGGTTAGGTTTATAAAAAGGTGTTTTTGTAATTGATAGACTTTTTTTTTATTATTGAAGATAGCAAAATTGCATGGGGCCAAAATAAACTCATCATATGCTCTGAAGGAAAACTTAGCCAAACCTACAAGTATTATCCTATGTAGTTGTAATGTACATTGGCATTTGGTAGCAGAATTGTATGGATTTTATTTTAGACATGAAACACATCCTATTATACATTTGTAGTTAAATATTGGTGTGGTGCAGTAGATGATTATCAAAAAGTTTGGAATTTCTTGGTATAGGTTGATAGCCTTAACTAGTAGATGATTATAGTTTGGTATTGGTTGAAGCAGATTCATACACTAATCTTTCCCATTTGTATTTCTAATTTTGCAGGTCAGTTATTTTATAATAGTGATCATCACACCAGTTACAATTGGTGAATCAAGAGTTCTCAATCATTACATGGTTAGTAATGGACCAAGTCTCCATGCATGCATACTTGAATTTATAAGAAGAATGTTTCATCCAGGAAGGTGTTTCAGAGTTGACTAAATTATATGTATTTGGTAACTTTTGATGTATTGATGTAATCAATGGAACTCTTGTTGTCCATGTAAATGCAAGAATCTTACTGGTACATGAACCTTATGTAAGTACTAGATACATGTTGGTGACTATAATGACACCATTAATATCAATGATATATATATATATATGTAAGTTGGTTGATTAATTCTTGGTCTAGACTTGGGGGGATATGAGAAGCTGTTCAATCACAGGTTGAAAAAAAATTTTCACTGCTTTGCTGTACAGGTATCTACAGCGAAATAATGATTATGATTAATTTAGCATTGTATGTTGCAATTATACTTAGAATAACTAGTGGTTGAATTGGTTAATGCTAAGCAAAGCATTTTACCCAATTAACTACAATAAAGCAAAAGGAAAAAACGTTACTCAAACACTCCTTACCTAAAATACTTGTGACAAAAAAATTAATATTATTCATCATGTATAGCTTGCAACAAAAACCTTTTTTCAGTAATAGAAATGCACACGGGTAATAACTATTATCGACATTATTGGATGTTCCAAGAAATACCTTTTCTTAACCTTGTTTGCATGTAGGAAAAAGCATTTTACTAACCAAGTAAGTACATGGCAAATTAAAAATTCTGTCTATTAATGAGTATAACAAATGCCTTTTTCCAACAAGTGTATTTCTCGCAATAACATATTTCCAACGAAATATATACGTAGCAAGCACTTGAAATTAATATGAATTAGTTGTAGGACAACAACTTTATCCACACAAAATGTTTGTTGAAAAAGGTTAATTGTGACAAAATTATTTGATATTTCTGGCGAAGTTTTCTTGTCAGATATAAGTATTTCTCGCTATTTATTTTAGTTATGAAAAACCTTTTCCGAGGAAGAAAATGCACAGTTGGATAAGCTTTTTCTTACGAAAATTATATATTTGTCACAATCAAATATGGTAGGAAATAATTGTTATTCAGACGAAATTTTTGCTCGTAGCTTTAACCACTTTAAGTTGCGATGCAATTCTGAGGAGTCAGCTACGACTATTTTTGGTCGGAAAAACATTATTCCGAGAAGAAAATGCCTTAATTGCAACGAATTCACCCGCGGGAAAAGCCACTATCTGTTGTAGTGAGGGGAGAAGAAGACGCAGCCTTCCTAGGGAAGAGACCGAACCAGAGCGGGGAGAAGACAGCCAAAGGTCTGGATCGCTGTGGGAGAAGGGTCTGGATCGCTAGGGGAGAAGGGTGTAGCGGGAGAGCGTGAGAGATTGGAGACCGAAAGAAAGTGAGCTGCAAATCCATTCAAATGCGTTTTGATTTCAAATTGCCCTATACGTCGTCTTTTTGTGCCACGTCAGAGCCGGTTATGCGAGCCTGTTCCCCAAACAAGTTGTAAGTAGTACTTTTGAATCAAGATATTTCAAAGAGAGGAGCTCCCAGCCGGTCCGGCGTCAATTTTGTTTTCATACCAACCAATCAAGAAGGGCCACGTAGGCATCCCAACAAATTCTGAGTTGCACCGGTCTGCATTGAATCGACCTCTCCTTCTGTCTCTCCTCTCCTCTCTCTCCCTCTCCCTCCCCCTCCCCCTCCCCCATCTACATTGAATTGACCAACAACACCAAAAAAAAAATAAAAAAATAAAAAAAAAATAAACGTCCCTACACTCCTGAGTTCCAATCAACGAACGCCCTACTCCCCAAAATTCGAGTCGACAAACGTCCCTTTGGGTTTTTATCAATTCCATAATCTTTGTTAAAGACAGTTTGAGAAAGACACAAAATGTCCTAATTTAATTATTGGCCTTTCGTTCGACCAAGAAATCAAATAACGACCAGACCTAGAAGCAAATGGATAGTATCCAAACATCTCCCGTAGTTACTTGTTGCTCCAAATATATATATATATATAAATATATATAATAAGCAAAGATATGGAGAATAATATTATATCTCTCGTCCTGCTTAACGGCACTCTCTAGATCTCTCAAGAACAACCATTTTGAGGTTGACTTGTTTTTGCAGGGTTGTTGGCACATGAACTCTAACTACTACTCGGTTCATAAACAACACCCCCTATCAAACAAAAAGCATGGTCTCTTCTGATTTTGAGCTTGAGCCACTGGAGGATCAAATTATAGGCCATGAAGAAAAGAAAGGAAATTTGAAGTCGCACCATGGACTTCTTCAAGGGTCCCCTACCCACACGGACTCCGAGCCCATCATGACCAATCAGTTGAAATATTCCAAGGTTATCCAGACCAAGTCAGTAATTTTCTCACGGCCAAACGGCTCCAATGAAACTTTCTAAGCTCATAGAAACTACTTTGGAATGTTGTTCCATTAAAGTAGAACAACATATAACAACCTCTCAAAACACCGGTGAAGACTAGAAGGAAAAGCAAATTGCTCCCATCAATATTAATATGGTCGACAACAAATTACTTCTCGCTGAAGGTGAACCGATTCCATCATTAGTTGTTCATCATAGATCAAAGATCCCAGCTCATGTAATAAATTCTCCTTGAAGCCAAAGAACATTGCAAGCACCTGTCGTCAATACTGGGGGAGGAGGAAAGAGGGAAAAGAGAGAGTGGGTTACTTGGATGCTTGTTTATTGTAATCTCTACAAGTCGCATACATGTTTATTTTTTATTGGCGGGTGTGAAAACAAAACTTACACTCGACCGGCCTCATGGTTTTTTCTATTTCAAATTCTAGTCGTCAAGGTGTTTTTTTTTTTTTTTCTTTTTTTTTAAAGAGAAAAACCGAGCAGGCTTTTTATTGCATTCAAATCGAATTAACTATTACAGATTTTTCAGTCAGAACAAGATTGTGAATGGAAACAGGACCATCCTTAATCAGCAATGTTAACAATCTAAAGACAAAGCAATCTTGGCCTAGTTATTAAAAATAATTAGGGATCCATAAAGAATAATTATAGTTATTTTTTAAAATCATATTAAAAATGTTGTGCAAATTAAATATGTAGTAATTATTAATTGAGAAATTTTGTGTTTTTCGTGGTAAGATTCGTTATTATTTTGTCGTACTTCAGGAGACACATTTTTAAATTAGTTTCTATGTAGGTAATTGATACAAAAATTTACTTAAAGAAAACCATATTAATTAGTGTGAATTCTAATATTAGAACAAACTTAAAATAAAGAATAATATCGCCCAAATTAAATCATGTACACGATTTGGTTTTGGGGTTTTAAAACTAGTTTTGTATCCAAGTATATAGGGTGGTTTAAGAATGGAAAATGATGGGCAAGTGCGAAATGAATTCTGGCCGGCAAGGTTTCTTTTTCTCTTTTTTTTTTTGTCTCCAATTATATAGTATTTAATTAATTAAGTTGAAAAAGTTCCTTCACTTATCAATATAATTAATTGTTTAAAATGAAAATGGAAGGCATTTAATTTTGTCCCAACTATGTAAACGCTCCCCACACATTGGTGGTGATAAGGGTGTGCAACCGGATCTGGATCCGGATATCCGGCCATAATCGGATCCGGATCAGGATTTTAGAAACCAGGCGACTATCCGCCCGGATTAATCCGGATGTAATCCGGTTATGGATGTAATCCGGTTGGATAACCGGATTACATCCTGATATCCGGTTTGTAACTGGATATCCGGATTTAATCCGGTCTATAACCGGATTTAATCCGGGTTATAACCGGATACCCGGATTAAATCCGGGTATCCAGATTTAAATCCGGATTAAATCCGGGTTATAACCGGATTTCTTCTGGTTTTTACTTTTTATTTTTTTTTAAAAACTCTTTAAAACTTTAAAAAAATTTATAGCAACTTTTTTTTTAAATTCTAATTTCATGCTTAAATTACCCAGATTGTTTTTAAAATATAATTTAAACACTTTCTAAAATTAATTTATACAAAAATAAATTAAAGAACAAAATAAATAAAAATGCAAAATAGATACTATTGTTGTTACATCACAATGAAAAACATAAATTTACAAAGAACAAAATAAATAATAATACATCACAACTAATTAAACTAATAATAATGCAGCCGCACAAAACACTATAAATTCCATGTGGGTCATAATCTGAAGTCATCATCTAGTAACTCAGTCCCTCCTACACATTATAGCCCTCCTGTTTTGAAATCCCAACATAATACAAAGACATAAATTAGCTACAAATATGATCAAAGATAAACAAATGTAGAGACTGCAATTAAAACAGTGTTGTAAAGNTTTTTTTTTTTTTTGTCTCCAATTATATAGTATTTAATTAATTAAGTTGAAAAAGTTCCTTCACTTATCAATATAATTAATTGTTTAAAATGAAAATGGAGGGCATTTAATTTTGTCCCAACTATGTAAACGCTCCCCACACATTGGTGGTGATAAGGGTGTGCAACCGGATCTGGATCCGGATATCCGGCCATAATTGGATCCGGATCAGGATTTTAGAAACCAGGCGACTATCCGCCCGGATTAATCCGGATGTAATCCGGTTATGGATGTAATCCGGTTGGATAACCGGATTACATCCTGATATCCGGTTTGTAACTGGATATCCGGATTTAATCCGGTCTATAACCGGATTTAATCCGGGTTATAACCGGATACCCGGATTAAATCCGGGTATCCAGATTTAAATCCGGATTAAATCCGGGTTATAACCGGATTTCTTCTGGTTTTTACTTTTTATTTTTTTTTAAAAACTCTTTAAAACTTTAAAAAAATTTATAGCAACTTTTTTTT
>QEOT01001172.1:124242-134373 GCA_003123785.1 Pterocarya stenoptera
TGGTCTCAGCTTTATTCAAGTCCTCAATCATGCCAAGCCCAATTTTCCTCTGCACATTGGACTGCCTTGATCACCACTTGCGCATCACCTTCCAAGACAACTTTGCTAAATCCCAGCTTATAACAGAAATTCATTACAGCCTAGAAAGCATTACATTCTGCTATAACTGGTAGCCCCATTCCCATTATCTGATCACTTTTAGTAGCCAAGATCTCACCTTCACTCTCTCTAATGATAAGTCCAATACTAGTATTTTGGTTCTTGGAATCCAATGCTTTGCTTTAACATAACCCCTCTCAGGTTTGTCATGGTTGAGATGTTCTTCCTATTCCCAATTACATTGTCTTCTGTCCTCCATTTTTCATCTAAGCTTGTTAGAACTCATTTAGACCTTCCATTACAGTTTTTATAACCATTGAAGGTCTATCAAATTTGTTATCGAAGATGAATCTATTCCTTCTTTGCCTTATACTTCGTAGGATGAGGGCTGAAGTTTCCAATTGCTTTTTATTTAATAATGAGCACATCCTATCCCATAGCTGCACAATGTATTTACAGTTGCTGGACCACTTTTGAATCAGGCTGCTATCTTCTGCCCAAACATCTATAGTAGCAACACAAATTCCACAAAACATGAATAGTGTATTCTTCTTCGTATTCATAGAAAGGACATATAGGGGTATCTAGAATTTTCCTCGTATAAATTTTCTCAGGTTGGTAGGATATTTTGTCTTTGGAAAAATCTAAACGTAGTCAAATTGGTGCACCCCTTGCGCACCCCTGATGACATGTAAGGGGATTTAATGAAACGGTGCGGATTAGAGCATGCCCAGGAGATGAAATTATAAACTTGTTGAAACGGTTCGTTGAAGCTCTCCTTCCCGAAATTCCCCCTCGTCGAAGTTGAAGTTGTCCTTCCCGTAGTTCCCCCTTCTCCCTCAGTTCATCCGCGAACGGAGACGCCAGAAATCTTCCCCTGCGGTATTCTCTCTCTCTCCTCTGTGTGTGATTTTGCAATAAGTTTAGGTTGATTAGGATGTTCGGGTATGAGGATGGTTACGAATCTGCTCTCCTCCCTCCTATGTTGTAATAAGGAAATAATATGGAAATGAGAGATGGTTGCTGCGATGGGTAAACAGAATGCACACAAGATGTATGATGAAAGGAGAAAGAGAGTCACAGAATTCTCAGAGCCACGGGATTGCTTCGACGTCTTCCCTACCCCCTTACACTTTCAGAAACTTCGACAATATCAAAGTAAAATAGTAGCATTAACACTACAAAACTGTGCCATTTTAGTCATCCCCAAACGACATTAACTCAAATTTGAATGAGAAATTTAAACTAATAAATTAACAAATAAACAAGCCGCTCATTTGTAGCTAGCTAAGGAATAGTACTGTGTGCACATGAGGATCATGAAAAATATGTAGGAAATGGCAAAAAGTATTCGGTCAACATGCACATGAGTGTGCATGCATATGTGCTTGCAGTAGTACTCGGTCTTTGACCCTTCCTAAATTTTACTTCTAACCAGATTTCGCAGCTGTGAGCAAACTGGTAACGCCCTTTGCATGTGTTTGCAACAGGCACATTCGTGTTGGATATAGCTACGTTGAAGGTGAGGTTGATGAATGCATTAGAACAGGGGAAATTATAGTGAGTATAGAGGATAAAAGCACTCCTACAGGAATTGCAGGGAGGGATGTGATCACTGGTGGGAGGAGTAGTAGTGTTGAAAGTTGGGATTACCATGATCCTTACATGGCTAGAAGATAGGCAAAGCATTTACATGGCTACAGACTTTGAATCAATCCAAAATTATACATACTTCGTGATTAAATTGATCAAAAAAAAAATTATTCAAACATACTTCGTGATTAAATTTATTAAAAAAAGTTATTCCCTAAGCCTTGAGCAAGTGTTAGATAATAAGTAATGCAATTAATTGTTTTGTATTAACTTTTAGTTTCATTGCTGGTGCTTCTATCATTTTCATGAATATGATTTCATTAACTATTGGCCGAAAGATGCAAAAGATCTTTTAAATGAGCCTCCTTTGTAACTGGACCTCTCTCTCTCATGCCTATTGAATGGTATAATTTTTTATAGCTGCCATTATGTCTTACTAATTTGTTATAGCTACCAGTATGTCTACCTCAAACAATTTAAGTCTTTCAGCACCAATTCACATGGTAACTTCAGTGGCCAGTGCACCTGCTGAAGTTGATTCAGATGATCCAAGTCATGCACCTGCTTGGTTTTCTATTGTTGAGAAAGTCTTGAATTGTATGCTTAAGAAAAGATTATTTAAATTAATGTTTTCTTATCCATCACGTCCCAAAGCTCCAATATAGAATTGTCTAATTCATTCAATACTTCCAGGTTTGTTTTAATTAATCATAAGTTCTTTTGTGACAGGGGCTGCTATTTTCATAAAGCTCCTAACATATCAGTTTCTCTTGTGAGAGAATGTCATCGTCAGTTGCTTCATCTTTTCTTGTTATTCGTACTTCGAGGAACAGTCCAATGTGCACTTGTGGGAAAAAGAACTTTTGCAAATAAAAATTGAATTGTTAAGGAAGGAGGAAGAGCTTCAAAAAAGAGAGGAGGAGATCGTGAACGCACACTTCTTCATATTTATTGGGTGTTGTCTATATATATTAATTTTGTTGTATTTGATATGATCACAGTAATAGGAGCTTTGTACAATCTCAAGCGAACTATTGCTCACCTTGTTGTAATGGACATGGTCTCTACGTGTAGCATATTAATATGCAGGATTTTTTTATCATAGAATCTGTTTGTAATGGATGTGGTCTCTATGTTGTAATGGAATCTGTTTCTTGTGCAGAACATATTAGCTTCTTTTACTCATTTAACAAACAACAAAAATCTTGTGCACTAACAAGGATTGTTCCAAAAAAAGCTTTTGCCTAATGACAAGTGTGGAACTCAAATATCATTGAACACAATACAACAAGTCTGGAAGTTAATACATTGAACACTTAACATATAATACATACACTGAACACAATACAATAGGCCTGGAACTCAAAATACAGAAGTTAGTTACAAGGAACATAATATAACAACCACTTTACAAAAATGTCAACTTCGTTACTTCTACTCAGCAAGTATATACATTGAACTCAAGTCTGAGCAGCTTTTACATTAAACATAATACAACAAGTCTGGAACTCAAAGTTGCATCTGGGGGCTAGGCAAGCTATCCGACTGGGTTCCATCTATCCCAAGTTGCATCTGTGAACGTAAGTAAACAGTTAAAAATGAACATAATATAAAAAAAAATAGAGTAGAGAGAGTGACAGAATAAATCAAGATGAACTGCACTACTTGTGAACAGTTTAACAATCTTGCATGATGGACATTGAGGGAATTGATGCTTGAATGGAAAGTGAGTAAAAATGAAAGTGAAGCTGGAGTGGCTGATATATATGCATCAGGCACTGTTGAGATCGGTGTGGCTACAAGCTTCAAACATCCACATCTAATGTACTTGAAGAAGAATATTAGTTTTTACAAGATAATTCTTTTTGGTACATCCAGCTACTAGGTAGGATTCTTTTTTTTCTTTTTTTCTTTTTTTCTTCAGTAAATCAGCTAGCCATAAAGCTCAGTTTAGAGCCAATCACTCAACATTTGCTTTAATCTATCCTTGTTAGGTCCAAGCAAACAGCTTGAACTTCATGAAACTAAGCCACTCATTGTATACTTCAACAAAAATATCACACAATCCAGACTTCAGGGATTGCTCTGATTGTTTATGCAAACTACATGAGAGTATGCCTTTGATTCTAACAATCTAGATTTTTTTTTCCTGCATTTCTAACCAGAACATACCTTTTTGAAGCCATATGGGCCTGCAAACATGTCAAGGATGCCAAAATGTGACCCTGAGGATCTGGAGCGAGACATATATATATTTATATATATGCAGGTTTAAAGATAGATCATGATATCCCTAGAGGTTCTGAGTTTTACAGTAGTAAAAAAAAATCCCAATTCATATGTTAAAGAACATGCAATCAATAATGAAGTGGGCAATAGGATTTGAATGGACGGCAACCACCTCAATAAATATCACAGCCTTGCGTTGTGGGATCAAGAGGATAACAACGACCGCAAGATCAATATTGTTCTTTGATTGAACTGTGGGAAACTAATAACTTTCGGTGGAAGTGAAACCTCAGGGAATCACATCGCAAAGAACCACAAAAGAGAAAAAGCCAGAGATCGTTACCGGGGATATTGCACAAGATATCGTCAAAGGCCTCGTTTTGATGACTGCAAAACCCGAATCCGAGGTGCCCAGACGTGCCGGTGGCGAGAGAGCCGTGCCCAGACATGCCGGTGGCGGAGACGTGCCGGTGCGCAGCCGTGCCGATGGTGGAGACGAGAAGGGGCTGGGTATCATTCTTGCCTTCTCGGTTTGTGCACTGAGCGGGAAAGACGAAGTGCGGCCTCTGAAATCCTTAATTCAGCTTCTCTTCAAATTTACGAAATTACCCCCATCAAATCAGCAGGGAGTGCGCAAGGTGTGTGCGAATTTAACTACCCGTAGCAGAATTGTTTATATTAGCCATCCTGAGAAAATGCTTTGCTGTCCTTGGCATACTTAGCCTCTATATTCTTTTCCACCCCTCATCCTTGTCATTGAAGCTAGAGGAACCACATTCTACTTCTTGTAATTTGGAATGTGACAGATGATAAGCACTCTTTATAGAGAACCTACCATTTTTAGAGATGCAGGACTATGTTGATGCTGATTTAGTTGGAGATGTTGATAGCAGAAAGAGTACCACAGGGTTTGTTTACACTCTGGGTGGTATTGCAGTTTCATGAGGTTCTAATCTACAGAAAACAGTTTCTTTGTCGACAACAGAAGCTGAGTACATTGCAGTTTTAGAAGCTGCAAAAGAGATGATTTGGCTACAGAGCTTCTTAGAGGAATTGGGTAAAAAGAGTCAGAAGGGCACTCTCTATAGTGACAGTCAGAGTGTCATATTCCTTGCCAAGAATCCAACATTTCATTCCAGGACTAAGCACATCCAGATCAGGTATCACTTTATACGGCCATTGTTAGATGACGGACAGTTCTTACTTGAGAAAATTCGTGGAAGTAAGAACCCTACTGATATGTTGACAAATGATGTTACACTTGAGAAACTGAAGTTGTGCGCAACTTCAGTTGGTCTTCTAGCGTGAAGACAGGTGCAGTGAGTTGTAGAGGTGGAGGATATCATGTTTGAGGCAGAGGGCGATACTGTGGGTGTACCAGTCTCCAAGTGGGAGAATTGTTGAGTATTATGGAAACTAGTCTACCGCTCGAGCGGAGTCTATAGCCGCTCGAGCGAAAACAAGTCAGAAAGGTCCGCTCGATAATCGCTCGACCGACCGCTCGAGCAGAGGGAAGTCAGAGAGGTCCGTTTGACTCATGGCTCGAGCTATTGCGGGAAACGAGTTCGCTCGACACACGCTGGACACGCCGCTCGAGCGAACATCACTAATTCTGTTGAAAATAGGCTTTCCGCCGCATGAAGTATATATACTGTTTATTCTTGACTTGTGGTCGTACAGTGAGTGAATAGTAATCCCCCAAACTATTATCTTGTGATTCCTCAAAGAAATAAAAATCCTCTACAGCTCCCGTGGACGTAGGCAATTTGTCGAACCACGTAAATCATTGTGTCATGTGTGATTGCTTCTTGTGTGTGTTTATTTTTACGTTATTGTCATCTTTTTTCACAACACTTGCAAAAATACCCAATTTTGTTTTGCCAACGTTGCCAAGTTGAAGCTTTTTATACCTTGAAAATTTAGTCCCCATTTATCCTTTGGTACCCCATCTTGCTCTACTTTTTCCAATGGATAACATGCCCCTTCTGATTATTACTGCACTAGAATCTAGCCAACATAGATGAAATATCATTATACAATTTCTTTGAAATCTTAAAAACACTCATGGTGTATGTGGGGATGGCTTGCAACATTGCCTTAATGAGAACCTCTTTCCCTACGTTGGATAAAAAATTAGTTTTCCAGCTACTAATCTTGTTCCAGATTCTATCCTTAATAGATCCCACAAACATAGACGCTACTTCCTGAATAATTAAGTTGTTGGTAGCAGTAATTGTATTTCTATTGAAAAGAAAATTTCAATGTTTATGCTTATTCAGAGCTTGACCTAAGGTTTTTTCATATAGTGTTAAGATTGTAAATATCTCCACTCTGTCTGTTTAGTTTTGTAGAAGATCACATTATCATATTCAAAAAGCAGATGATTTGTTCTAGGACCCCCACGAGCCACTGCTACCCCTTTGATTCCCTTTCACTTCTCCGCTTGATTTATCAAAGAGATTAACCCTTTAGCACATTGAATGAATAGATAAGGTGAGAGAGGGTCACCCGTACCTTAAGCCTCTAGTTGGATAGATAACATCTCCTGAATTACCATTCACCAACATAGAATAGCTAACTATGCTCACATATTTCATTATTAGAGTGATCTATTTTCCCTCAAATCCTGTCTTTTTTCATGATTGCCTCCAGATAAGCCCACTCTATTATGTCATAGGCCTTTGACATATCAAGCTTTAGTGTCATACTGTTTGTGCTTCCACTTTGCCTGGTCCTCATCGTATGCAATAATTCATAGGCCACCATAACGTTTTCGATTATTAGCCTCCCTGGAATGAAAGCACTTTGAGTGCTAGAGGTGAGTGATGTGAGAACTTTCTTAAACCTGCTTGCTAGTGCTTTAGAAATAAGCTTGTACATCACATTACATAAACTTATGGGTCTAAAGTCATTGACAAACAAAAGAGTTTTTACTTTAGGAATCAAAGTAATGTAAGTAAGATTCAGGGAAGGGGACATACTTTCATTATTTAAGAACTCCATGGCAGCTTTACAAATATCGTCTCCCACGGTGCTCCAATGATGTTGATAAAAGCCAGCCCCAAAACCATCTGATCCTAGGGATTTAATATGAGACATTTGATGCAGAGCCGCTTCTATCTCTTCTTTGGTAAATTCCTGAATAAGATCTGTATTCATCTCGCTGGATACTCTAGATTCCATAGAGCTTATGCAGACAGTAATGTTTTCCGTAGAGGTAAAGATATTCTCAAAATGTGTTCTGAAAGATCACTCAATCTCTACTTTACCTGTTAGTATCCTCTATTGGGGATCCCTTATTTGCTTAATAGTGTTTTTACTTCTCCTCTGTCATGATCCAAGGTCTCGCACAAATCTAGGCATGACTGTGATAGTGGGAGATCGATACACATCAAGTTAAGAAAAAAGGTTATGTTGTGGACGTGTTACATGCTCCTGCTCACCCCGCGACCTACATCCAAAGGAGAGAAAAGGGCCTGAAAGGTATAGAAACACCTCTGATGTTTAAGCCAGGTGAATTGCCTGGTATTTCTTATAGAACAGTAAAGCAATGTTTGCATACCTCTTGGAGTGACCATCGATGGATATATATAGAGTGACGGTTAAAGCCGAGGGACTAGTTGTTTCTGTGGCATTGTATTTCATGATGTTCCTAATGGGGCTCCACTTGCCCTTCTGCCGTCCTATGCGCAACGTGCTAGATTTTTTAGGGCTTGCTCTTGCCTCCTCGTGCCTAATGCTTGGAGGATATTGATGGCCTGTTATGTTGGCTTGAGTCTCGTAACCACCTTATCTTTTATTTGAAATCAATTCGGAGGCTTATTATTTGAATTTTCCTCGCTTATGTAGTTCATCTTATCTTCGGGGAGTAATTGGGATCCCTTAGCCATTAAGATTTTGTTGGTTTCTTATTCCATATGCGACGAAATTTGTTATCATGGTCCATAGCCCATGTGAGGTGTTCGTTCGAGGCACAGCTTTGGTTGCGTAATAGGCCCATCAGGTTTGATAGGAAAATTTGAACCTTCCAGGTTACATCTTATAATTAATTGGCACTTGTAGGTTCTGGTGATGCTGATGTCTGTCCTGCTGCAATATTATATGCATGCACACTATATGTGACATTCTCAAATAAAAGAATGTTGATTGATGATGCTTGGAAATAGCCTAGGTCATCATGATCAAGCTGAAGCGAATGACCGGGTAATCAGTCAGATTTCTTGAATAAAATACTAGCAGAAATAACTCAAAGTGCAAGATATATATAGTTTTTGGCAAATTCTCGGGACTAATGAATGCTATGCATATTAATTAGGATCAGTTCCAAGAGGGAAATCTGTAATTGCTGAGATACATCTTCCACGTTATATTTTAAGATCGCCAATATTTTTAGTAGACATCCTACCCATCGACAAAACAGCCAATACATAATAAAAAAATAAATAACTGTGTTTATCATTTTCTTATTACCAAAGATCACTAATTAAAAGAATAACCAAATAACTGACATTGTTTTGTAGTCAAACCACAAGCAACCTAGACTCTACTATTAGATAGGGGTACCACGATTCAAGATGGAATTCAAGCATATTACCGCAAATTGTAGTCTAGTTATTACCTGATCAATTGTAAACATCGACCCTCTAACTCACATTTTTCTCTCTCTCTGTTTTTTTTTTTTTTTTAAATAAACTCATAGAAAATGTAGATTAGGATTATTATTATATTATACTCGACTTTTGACCACTTTCCATTGTTTTTCCAATTATTCACTTCTGTACCAACCGACAACCACGTAATTACAGCCCACCATTTTCCTTTCCTCAAATAAAAAAGAGGAAACCCGACGTACGGGATCGAAAAGCAGATCTTCTACGTACAACTGTGGGGTAATCTTCAATTTATTTTTATGCTACGTCCAACGATTTATAAAATAAAAAAGGAACATACTTTTTCCCCTCTACTTCATAACACCTTTTTTTGCCTTATCTCCTAAGTTTCTCTTATTTTCTTGAAAATTTTCTTCCCAATCACCATGGCTATCATCTTTGCAGCTCCAAAAACCCATATGACTTCGACCATACGACATGAAAACTTTATCATCCCTTGATCAGTTTTTAGGATAGGTTTGGAAGGTGAGATGTTAATTTTATATTTTGTTTTAAAGTTTAAATTATTATTTTTTAATTTTGAGATTTTAAAAAGTTAAATTGTTTATTATATTTTGTATGGAAATTTGAAAAAGGTGTAATGATGAGATGAGATGAGATGAGAATTTTGTGTGAGATGAAACTTCCAAACTAATCTCAGTGGGAGCTGTGAATACTCAAGACAGTGTTGTGGGGGCTGATCAAAGTGGGTTTCTCTACATAGTACTTACGTTTCCTATGCGGATGATCTTTAGAAGGAAGATCGTCAGTGCGTGTTGTTGGTTTTTTATTTTATTTTTTGGCACGTAATCAAACCAATTCTTTTATTGCATCTCAAAATTAGGTCAGCCACTCACAGATTAAACCATGACGCCAATCTGATTCCTCGTTTCATGGCTCCAGAATGAGTGATAACAAGAAGAAGAACATAAACTTAGTACCATAAGCATTTTAGACAACATAACATCAATTAAAGCGATGTGTAGCTCTGCATACATGCCCACATAAGCTAGCCACACGCTTTAGATATCTTCTAAAAGATCCATAACACACCCAACGCAAACTAGAAAAGAACAAAAAAAAGAGTTATGAGGTTCCAATATCCTCCATGAAGCCGTGAAATCCACCACCACCAGTTTCTTGGACTCGTTTCCATTTTGCATGTGCAGTTTCCAAGCATCAGCGGTGTGGCAGCTAATCACTTGGCCCTCTCTTTTTTTTTTTATTTATTTATTTTTTTTTATGGATATTGAAGCCAGGACCCAACAAGTGCTATTATAGCTATATAAACTGAATTAGAATATTAGAATGTACATTTTTTTTAGGATATTAGAATGTACATTTAAAAAAAAAAAAATTATCTATGATCTCTCTCATAATTTTCGTCGTTCTGGCCCCCTCCACGGTTCTGCTCCTTTAGCCATGTAGAGGTTCACCTTCTTGTCTCTTTCTTTAGTGAACATCGAAACGTGATGGAAGCCTCTCTCTCACTCAAATGTTTGTGGCGTGTTAGGTGATTGAACCTAGGGTTACCTCAAGGCAACAAAAAAATCCAAATGTG
>QEOT01001172.1:138715-155362 GCA_003123785.1 Pterocarya stenoptera
GGAAAAAAAAAAAAAAAAACTTAAAAGACTGCACTCCCCGTAGCAGAGGTGCTTTGAATGGGTTCATTGTGGATGGGGTTAGTGGTGGAACTAGCAATTTTTTTTTGGGGGGCTAAATTTTCTATCGCACGATATATTTATGTAAAATGAAAAAATATCACAAAATCATAAAGCATATATAAAATTAAATCTCGATAATTTGCTAAATAACGTAGAAATAAAATTTTTAAAACACAACTTAATGCCTATTTCAGATTTTTCACGACAAAATTTCATAGAATAATATTCATCTATTATTATTTTTGTAAATATGAAATATTTAGAAATTATTTTCTTCGTATAAACTATCAAGTGATTTTTTAGAATGCCATCTTTCATTCTAATATCTAAGCTAGTTTATCAAATTTCATGTAAAATTTATCTATTGTAGTGTCACATTAAGCATAAAATATTACAACTGATACCTTAAATAAAATTTTCCTTGCTCAATGAAGTTTAGAGGATAAATCATCAATCTTAAATGGTTTTTCTGATATTTTCACTTTGGATTCTATCTTAAGAAACTTAATATTGTATAATAACAAAGCTTTGGAGGTCAATGTTAATAGTTTATTATTTCTCCTAATCCTAATTTAAATTTAATTTTAGAGTGGCCACATTCTTGAAAATAGATAATATATAGAAATTATACAAAATATAGGAGTTATAGGAAAAAAGTTAGAGAGAAACATTTCTATGTATATTGAAATTTTACAAAATTTTAGAAAGCATATGGGAATAAGAAAATTATAAATTTTTTTGAGGGGCCAATTTCTATATACATGAAATTATAAATAAAACTTAAGGGCAATTTAGAATTTTGAAAAAATTTTGGGGCCATGGTCACAATGTAAATAAATGGGCTTATTGCTTATCATTAACTCAAGCAATAGCACCTTTCAAAAAAAAAAAAAAAAAAAACCCAAGCAATAGCAGAGTGGTAAGTCCAGAAGGACTCCTTTTGCAGAGCTACGTATAGGTTAGCGTCATTAATTATTTATGACCTAAAATTTATTTTTTTCTTGTATAATATATTAAAAATTTTATTGCATACAATCACTTTTAAGTATTTTTTATACACTCAATGATTGGTTATAATAATTATTTTATATTAAAAAAATACAATCAATTATATTAATAGAGTGTACAAAAAATATACAAAAGATAGAACTTTTGATATATTAATATCTATTCCCTTTTATCTTCTGAAAACTTTAATGGGCCAATGGTAGGATATATCGAATCCAAGGATTTACATGGTAGATCGTGGGTTGGTTAGTTGGGCATTAAAAAAAGGTGGAGGGGGGGAGTCGTGGGGTAGAGCTTGGGAGCGTGGAATAACATTCATCATGAGAAATTTAAAGAAGGGGCAAGGGGCAGTAAAGGAAGAACAGGTGAGAAATAGAAATGGAAGAAACCAGACTATCAGCAGTTGATGGCCGGGCACGATAACAGAGTAAGTAGGTTTTGGAACTATAATCAGGAACAGTGAAGGCGAAATAATGGTGTCCTATTGTGATTAAGCAACAATGGAGACACAAGCAATCATGGCAGAAAGTATAGCATTATGGAGAGCAATGGAGTTATGCGCATAATTGGGATTCAGCCAAGTCATTTTTTAAGGGGATGCACAAATGATAGTTAATGCTGTCAAAAATCCTGAAGAAAATTGGACACATTATTGAAGATGTAAAGAGGCTGTTAAGAAATAGATAGGGTTGAAAGATCAATTTTATTAAGAGAGAAGGAAATGGGGTAGCTTATTGTCTAGCAAAGTTGGCTCTATCAATAGAGGGTAAGCATGTATGGATAGAGGAGTGACCAAAAGAAGTGTCTGGATTAGTACCATTAGAGAAGCAATGTACTAATTGATTGCTACGGAATAATATATCAGTATGTTTTATTCAAAAAAAAAAAAAAATGAGAAGATGGTGATATATGCCTATATATATATATATCAATATCTATGTATAGAAAATGATAAACACACATAATTTTTTATAATATTTTATATAATTATATTTTAAAATGAGTGATACTTTTATAAAAGAGCTTTTGTTTATAAAATATTTTATAAAAATAATATTGTTTTATAAAAATATTTTTATTTTAAAATATGTATGGTTAAATATATATATATTTTTTGTAAGGATGTATGGTTAAATATATTACATAGATATGATTAATCTATATATATAGAGAGAAGATATTTACAACCGTAAATTATGCAACCGTCGTATAATCGTTTTGAAAAAAGTGAATAAAATATAAAATCTACATGAAAAAATTAATTTTTTAAAAGTAGACTCTACTCTTTTTCAAAGTGATTAAGCGACGTTTACGCATTTCACAGTTGCATATAAAATTACTTATATAAAGGATAGCATAGCATCATTATCCACTATGTCAGCTTTGGACGCTAGAAACCCATATGTAAGTGCAGTATTAGATAGAGTGATTAGGGGTATTCATCCGGGTTCCAACCCGGGTATATTCGGACTGGAACCCAGGTTTCAAACCCAGGCCGAAACCCGGATGGATCCAGGTTTTTGAAACCCGGAAATCCGGGTTCCGAGTTGTACCCGGATTTTTTAAAAGTCCGATTTAGAAGTTTTTTTTTTTGATAAAAGCCTATAATTAAAATGTTGAAAAGCATAATTCTTCTATATTTATTAAAAAAAATTTAAAAAGGTGTTGAAAATCATAATTTTTTATAAAAGCATATATTTTATGAAAAACATTTCTGAGTCATCATTAAAAGGCATAATACTAACATTTTTCAGAATAATAAAAATATATAAAAATGAAAAACTAAAATGCATGCAATCCACTACATATTACACTATTTTGTTATTTACACATTACATTACATTGCAAAATACAAAACTACAAGATATGAATTACAAAATAATTCCGGCAAGTAGCAACTTCAAGTGATCTGACTGAGAGAGATCCTGCACATTCTATAAGCAGAAAAGGTCAATACAAAATTACTGGCAAGGGGCTAATACAGAAAAAAGGAAAATACTAAAATGTGCAATCCAATTACAAAATACAAAATTAGTTACAGAAGTATCATTTTTTTATAGCTAAGTTGATATTATATTTAGTTGAAACAATCTGGAAATGAACATGTGTGCAAAATACATTAAAATCAACACTATTATACTCACATCCAAGTCCAGAACACCATTATTTAATCACAAAGCGCATCGCATTAGACATGACTTTAATGAGAATAACAATGATCAAGAAAAACTACCGCTTTTTAATCAAGGCCATTGGCTTCTGCTTCAATCCCCTCTGAAATCTGTAACGCCAACAACCAATACACAGAAATCAGACCAGTTTTCAACCTTAACACAAAGGACCCACGAAAATTTCAAAACCATATCCTTAGATCCTTTGCGAAAGTTATAAAATATACCTTCTACATTCAAATCTACAGCATCCTTCAACATTCACAATATGCATCAAAATCTATATCTCCACGAGTCTATAAAACTCTATTCACAAATAAAATGCCAATATACAAAATATTGGGTTTTTTTTTTTTTTTGTTTGATTAAACAAAATATGAGATTGATCATTAATGAAATATTGAAATTCACTCGATGTGCATGGACATTTATATTGAAATGCATGAATGGAGGAAGCTCTAGGCTGATGTAGATTCTGCCACTCTATCCTTTGGAGCCAAGCTCTATACTTCACATCAACTATAACATGGCCATCACATGATATTATACAGATAACAACATTTTACTAAACTCTGTTATAATCTACTCTACTTCTCCATTCTTTAAGATAATCTACAAAGCATACATTTGAAATATAAGTACAGTAGCTAATTGCTAAATATTGCTCCTAGTGATCGACTCTCCAAGTTGTTCCCAATTACATAGTCTTCTTGAATCTTCCCCCAAATTTTAATTTGACCAACTCTTGTTACCCTGAAACATAGAATAGTGATTTGGTTGGAGCTAGAGAGTACAAACTACAAGGAGCTTCTACTGGCATGGAACATGCCGACAGATCATAACAAAACAATACATTTTTATACAAATCAACAATAAGAAAGCACAGAGCAATAAAATAAAACAAACAACAAAAAAGAAAGTAACGTGAATGTTGGGATTATAACAAAGAGCAGGCAAACGCATGGCAGATATCATTTTGGGGCAAACAAAGAGCAGATCTCTGATCATTCATTTATATGGATTTTAACAGCAAAACATGAGAATTAGAAGAACCAAAACGTAAACCCTCAAAAACTTTATAAAAAAAAAAACCCCATGTTTAACAAAAAAGAGCAGATCTAGAAAAATAACTGCATATACTCTATACCCACATAAGATTTGTTCAAAGGCATTGTTCATAGAGAGAGAGAGAGAGAGAGTGACTTACCGAAGTGAGAGAGAGAGAGAGAAGAGATACTTAACGAAGTGAGAGAGAGAAGAGAGACTTACCGATCGAAAGTCCGGCCAGCGACGAAGGCGAGAGACGGCGGCAAAACTTGAAGGAGAAGGCTAGGGTTTCATGGCTCAAGGGGAAGAGAGAGAGAGAGAGAGAGAGAGAGAGAGAGAGAGAGGAAAGCAGAGATAAGATTCCTGGGGGGCTGTGGGTTAGGTAGGCTTAGTTTTTTTTTTTAAAATTAAAACTGGGTACTGGGGTTAAGATCCGGTACCCGGGTGTAATACCGTAACCGGCCCGGATTGGGCCGGTTTGAAGTGATGCGGGTTTGGCCGGAACCCATAACCGGAACCCAGTTATCCGGGTTCCGGACCGGGCTGGATAATCCGACCCTGATGAACAATCTTAAGAGTGATAGCTCGCACGTCGATTGCTCAATACATACAGAAAACGAGATCTCAGGAAAAGAAAACTAAGCATAGATGGAAATTGAGATAAAAAATGAGCGTTCTCTCGTTAGCTTTCATAGCACTGCTCGTGGTTGTGCCTCCGCGGCTTGCATGGCCTACTTGTGCAGCTACGGCTTCTAGTTTACTCAAGACCAACAGCAACGCCACCACCATCCGTTGCAATGGCTTCATGCAGGACGAGTGCTTCGCAACGCATGAGTACATTGATTTGGAGTTTATGATGGGTTCAGAAATAGCTAGAATGCTCACTTCAAAGGACTCATCTACCGAAAATTCCAAAGATAGAGACAAAGCAGCTAAGTGCGACCGATCCAAACCTGGTGAACCATATATAAAATGCTACGCGAACATCAAGAATCATAACAAGCCATCCGACTATCAGGGAATATATTCACGCCCTTGCTAATGAAATGAGTGACATTTTGGAGGATATATATAGATCAACAATGCAATAATTACTTTTGTACTCGAATGGTATTTCCCGGGAAATAAGCTATTACTTTGTATTTGGTCGCGTGTTTACATGAATAGTGTATCTAAGCTTCAATCACCACTGGATTGTCTGAAAATATAATTTCAACATTGATGTAGGAAAAATACCTATTCGCAAGCTTATAACATATCGCTCGCCAAACTAGTCAATAATGGGGAAGTTTGCTATATTATCTCAAATAAAAATTTTGATATTTTTATGATTATAATAAGTTACACAATACGTGTTATGTTTACACACCAATTTGCAATTAGCAAAACTAATTAATATATAAAATTGTCAAGAAAAATTATCTAGAGCAACAAATTTGTAGCATTATTACCTGGTAATTAGAATTTAGCGATAGAAGCCCCATAAATGTTGCGACTGACCTTAATCTCCTACTAATTAACTCGAACTTGTCAACAAATAAGAACAATAATTTTAGTTTTTTGTTGGGGTGATTGACGATTGCCCCGAACTCGTGGAAGTGTCTCGAGTCATTCAGCACCAATTTTCTAAGATTGGTCAAACTGAGAAGATCTCTTGGTCACATCTGTTTGCGGGAAGGTTTACTAGTGTCTGCAAGTTTCTCAGATTTGTCAGTTGCAGTTTATCATCACTTGAATTGTCACACCACTTGGGAAGATAAAGATGTCTCAATTGTTCCATCTTCCAGATAACATCCGGTAATTCTACAGTTGATTCCCAGCCCAGATCTTCGATCGTTTCTAGATTCAAGGTCTCTAAGCATACTAAATTGCCTATGGAAGAAGGCAACTTCCTCATACCAGTTTTCTTTAAGCTCAAGTACCTCAAAAGAACCAATCTTCCTATTTCCTCAGGTAACACTACATCCAATAGCTGTATTCCTTCCACATCCAAAACTCTAAGTAATTTGAAGTACTCAAACATGGATTCTATTTGCCGGTTATTTTTATTAAAGTATAAAACAGACCTGATCAGGGGATTCTCTTTGTAGTTTTCTGGGAGAAAATCTTCAGAAAAGATGGCAAGTCTTCGAATCCTACCAGTTGAACTCACCCTCCGTACGCTGTGTGAAGAAAGGGGATTTGTCTCATGTCCACTAACAATATGGAGAAAATTTTCCTGCTTTGCTTTTGACAAACATAGGTCGCGCATAAGATCATGGAGGCGGCAGGATTTAATCCTTCCACTCGCTCAAATTACACCCACTTCAGCGATGCATCTATTTATCAAGTCAATTAAGTACAGTTCTGCAATATCTTCCAGCATTTCATCTCCCTCTCCTTCAAACTCCGGTGAAACAAAGGCTTCCGCCACCCATAACCGAACCAATTTCTTTGTCGGTATATCGAAGTCCTCTGGGAAATGGCTCAAATAGAGAAAACAGAGCTTTAATTGGGAAGGCAAATCATTGTAACTTAAAGCCAACACGTCGTTAATTGTTGTTTTTCTTCCTTGTCCACCGCCTCTCCCCAAGTATGATTTAATATTTTTGTGCACAATCTCCCACTTGTTCAAAGTTTCTTTAGTTGCCAAAAGTCCCCCAAGCACAATGATTCCCAATGGTAAGCCACCACACCTTGCCACCATGTCTCTTCCTAACCTCTTCTTGTCTCTGCAAATGCTGAAGTCTGCATGACATGACGACAAGAACAATGAGTCCAGCAATAAATTCATTGAGTTTCCATTAGACTACTAATTTTTTAACGGTTAGAAGCACAAGAAGAGCATTTAAAAGATGATGTGGGTTATTCTACCCTCCAACCAAGCATGCAATCTCGCTTGATGAAGTCCTACACTTATAAATAGAGCTTATCAAGGGCCAGCTACCATTTAGTTGAATAGTGAGATGAGATGGAATGGGTTGAGAATGTTTGTGAATAGTAGTGAGATTATTAATTAAAATTAGATGAAATGAGATGAGGTGATAACACCTCTGCATCCAAAATTAGAAGTTTTGTTCGGCTGCAAGCAACACTTGCCCAGTCCACCCATCCCCCAGATAGAGACAACTTGACAGTTCTTTTCTTCGTTTACCAGCTGTTCAACTACTTGAACTATGTTTTCATGTAACCCCACGATGTACTCGTCAACAACATGGGAATAAGACCATCTCAACTGTCTTTGCCTCTGGAACTCTGAACTCGAGGCTTCATTTCTTACAGCACTCGTTACTCCATAGGTTTGTAGGCTTCTAGTGAGGTCGGAGATTGTTGCTTTAATGGCCTTGATCTTGGAGCCCAGTTTGTGAAGTTTTCTGCCTTTGTCGAAAGCAGGAACGAACCTTTTGAGTGAATTTTCCGATCTCTTCTTGGAGTACGATATTTCAAGGGCAAAAGTTTCTATGGCGTCCTCAGCATCGTAAGCAGCGTCCCGAATCTCAGAAACCCAATTTCGGACCCTCTCGTCTTCGTTCTGTCTATTATCGGCGTCTTTCAAGAAGCATTGCATCCGCCTTAATTCGATTTGCAACTGCCTTACTTCATCGCCCACGCCTCGTAAAAACGCGGCTTCTTCAATTAGAAGGTTGCCGAGCTTTTCTACAACGAAGGACACCACAGACTCTGCCATGGTATGCCCGCGCCCTCGTCGGCAAACTCTAGAAACTAATGGAAGTTTAGAACTCGTTTGCAGCAGGGGCGGCTCAATATATTTTGTGGCCTAAGGCGACCACGACGATCTAATTTAAAAATGATAATAAAATTTAAATATTAAATAATAAAATTTTCTAAAATGCAAAATAAATATTAATATTATTCTGAATAATAATATATATTAGTACTATAACAATTTGAAATAGAATCTAATTTTTCTGTAAATAGAATATTATCCCTCATCCATATATGTATTTCTTTTAATAACTTCATTATGAAAACAAATAAGGTCGTCGATATCAAAACTTCTATATTTACTATTTTTTTTATCAAAATTTACCATTTAAGATTGATTTTATTTTAGGTAAAAAAAATTCCATCTTTTATGCTAACCAATATTTTTTCTATGGTTTATTTTTTAGTATCATAATATTTTTCTTTTGGAGGCCTACTCAAGGTTGGGGGCCTTAGGCGATAGCCTTAATTGCCTTGCCCTTGAGCCGGCCCTGGTTTGCAGCCTGCACCAATGTTATCCATGTTTGCCTTCTCTTTGCTCTGGCAATTATCATTGCATTGTTGGCCCCTCTGTTTTATGACTTTTATCACCTCATCCTGAGGCGGCTGATTTGTATTTTTCTTACCAATAATGTAAGTAGTCTTTGCTTTTATCATTTCTATTCTCTACTATTGCTCACCTTTTATTGGTCACCCTCTGTGACGTGTATTTTCAGCTGCCTGCATTTTTAATAGGCGCCAATTACTTTAGCGGGTGTTTTAACTTTTATGACTTTATCGCCTCAACTTGAGCTTCAGGGGGCTGAAATGAATTTTTATTACCAATAATATAAGAAGTTAAATAGAGAAATTTTATGTGAGATTTTTCATATATTTTTTATAAAAAAATGAAAAGAAAATAATATTGAATTTTAGGCGGATCATTACCATGTATATATATTGAATTTTAGGCGGATCAGTTATTTGTCACGCAGTTAACAATTCCTTTGAATGGCACAACAAGGTTGTGGTTGTATTTGCACAATGATACGAAATGCTACCGGGACTAACCAATTCATCTCATCTTATTTTTTTTAATTATTATAATTTTTTTTAAAAATATAATAAATAATTTAATTTTTTAAAATTTTAAAATAAAAAATATCTTTAATATTTTATTCAACTATCATTTCTTTTATCGTTGTAAAAAAATCTTTCTTTGTCTTCATGATATTTATATATATAATAATATAAATATGTATCTTTTAAATTTGTTGTGGTCAGCAATCTTTGCCTCACGAGGTACACTTCAATGATCTTGTGAGTTGTTAGCAAGGCCAAAAACAATTTCCATTGCTACAGGAAGTGGAGTGTCTGCTTTTGGGCGAGCTTTTTCTGGTATGGCTAGCGCTCTTTCGAAACTGAGGAAGTACTTGGGTATTTCAGGAAAGAGTCGAAAGACAAGACCCTCATCCCTGCCCGGAGAACTATGCCGCCACTTTTCGCTAGACGAAATCAAAGCAGCAACCCACGACTTCAATAAAGAATCAATTGTCGGTGTGGCACACCGTGTGGGTATCTCTAGCGTTGTATATAAGGGTTTCATTGACGAGGGTACCTCCCGGCTTGTGGCGATAAAGCGTCTGAACTCGAGTAATGATTCGGGGCTAGGTGAAGAACAGTTCATGACGGAGACTCTATTGCTCTGTCAAATTGACCATGTCCACCTCCTTCCATTCCTCGGATCGATACTGCATCGATAAAGGCGAGATGATCCTCGTCTACGACTTCATGGCCAACAAGCAGCTCCGCAACCACCTCTACGGCACCGACAAGGCCCCCCTTCTGTGGAAACAGAGGCTCCAAATGTGCATCGGAGCGGCGCGTGGCCTGCACTACCTACACACGGGGTTGAAGCACCCAGTTGTCCACCGTGACGTGAAGACGGCCATTATTCTCTTGGACGAGAAATGGGTAGCCAAGGTTTCAGGTTTCGGAGTGGCCAAACAGGTTTTGAATGACATCATCAAGTCAAGCAACCTCGTCGTGGACGTGGATGGTACGAGGGGACCTTTGGATTTTGGATTGCCCGAACAGATTTCGAGTAACACTACGGCTAGACGTTACAACGACTTAAGTGGTAACGTCTCTGAGACTGAGAGTGTACGGGGTACGTTTGGATATTTGGATCCGGAATACGTTATGAGCCAACGACTGACGACAAAATCCGATGTATATTCCTTTGGCGTGGTGCTCTTGGAAGTATTATGTGCCCGAAAACCAATAAATAACAAATTGAAGAAGGAGCAAGTGAATTTGGTCGGCTGGGCCCAAAAATGGAACATGAATGGGAGCATCGGAGAAATCATAGATCCCTATCTGAAGGCCGGGAAGATAGCTCCAGAATGCTTGGAGTTATACGTGGAGATTGCGTTGACTTGCGTGCAGTTAAAGGGGATCCAACGGCCTACGATGGTAGATGTGATGGAAAAGCTCGAACTTGCACTGGAGCTGCAAGAGAAGGCGGATTCGGAGAGGGAGAAGATGATCAGTCCTGGTAGTGAAGCATGCCGGAGTAGGGTCTGATTACAACGTATAAGTGATATAATGGAAGATTTGTCCACAAATTCACAAACACCGCCGAATTGATGTAGCAAAGCTTCTCCCGGGGTTTGAGGTGAAATAATAAAATACCCCATTTGATTTGTCATTAAGACATATAGGTCTCTGTTAACTAATTTTAAAATCTTTTAATACTTATGCTATATATCAGTTGATTTTTATTTTTTTTTAAATGTATCCTTCGATATATAGGTGTCTAAATAAGTTCAAATCTGATCAAATTATATATATAACTCCATTATAGTATAAATTCTATTAATATAAGACTACTGTATACTACAATGTATCATATAGATAGATATATATATATATTATTTCCCAAGTGCATGCATGTGCAATGTAGATCAGTGTAAAGGTTTTTCATCAGTAAATAAGAGGCACCGGATCCTTTTGCTTATTCGCAGTTTCCGTTTCACATAAGTTTTTCTCGGTAGAACAAACAAACAACCCTCGTACGTACGGGTACTTCAATTTCTTCCAACCCGAAGGTGAGGGAGAGTGAAAAGGGAAGGAGAGAGGCCTTGAGGAAAGTTCGTGGGGGTATACATATGTATTAGAACCTGTGCGCCTGCCTCAGAGGATAGCACCTCATCAGAACCTTCCAGAATATATTCCCAACAGAATGCAAGCATCATTTCTGACCAATAGGATTACTCTAGCATATTCTAGAGAATGTTTTGATGCTCTATAAATACTGAATAGTACTCAGAGCTAATGCATGAAAATATGCTTGTAAAATCTGAAATGTTGTTCCAGTGTATACTCTGTTTTGATGAATTCTAATTGATGGATTTTATCGCATACCCTGTGTGCACTATCTGCTGCTAGTGATATTAAGGAAGCTGGTAATGAATTTAGGGAAGGAATAGATCATAAAATGAAGTAGCTAGGGATCTTCCAATACACTTCTGCCGTTTGGCTTAATATTTGGTATAAGTTTTAGGCCTGATTCCCAATACATGCATGAGTACCACCACCCATTTGCTTCTGTGTGTAAATTCCGATAAGCTATAAATGACCCTCACAACTTAATCCCTTTAAAGTAACTAGCTTCGTCGGATACATGCAATACTACCGTCATCTTGCATCTCTACTGAGTTAAAATGACTTGCATGCATACAATATATAACTAAAATTGAAT
Organism: Pterocarya stenoptera; assembly: GCA_003123785.1. Taxonomy (NCBI): domain Eukaryota; kingdom Viridiplantae; phylum Streptophyta; class Magnoliopsida; order Fagales; family Juglandaceae; genus Pterocarya; species Pterocarya stenoptera. The sequence continues at coordinate 150,449 of QEOT01001172.1, forward strand.
GTACTAATCTCAAAAAAAAAGAAAAACGTTAATTTGAGGATATCAATATGCTTGAATCTTTGTAACTAGTGTGGATACTGGGAATATAAGTATTCTCACTACTCATTATTTTATTATTATTTTTTATCGACTTTTTATTACTTTTTACTACTATTCAATATTCTATAATTACTTTTTCATTATTATTCACAGAATACCTAAAATACCTCACTACTCAAATGCAAACTAAAGCTTTGACGGCTCTTCACTGCTTGTTATGGTCACCCTGCTACTACTTGACACTTGCCCGCCATAACTACTAAACAAGTTATCATTGTAGTCACACTTGGACTTCGACAAGCACTACAAGAAAATTGACATTTTTCAGCGATTTTTAAATTGTTGCAAAAAAAAAAAAAAAATCGCCGCAAATAATCAATATTTGTGGCGATTTTTAACTTCGCCGCTCAATTCCAACTGGAATTTGGAAAATGGGAGGGAGATTTTTTTTGCAGTGACTTTTAGATTTGCGGCGATTTTTTTCGCCGCAACTGAATAATGAACCTGTAGCGGCGTTATTTCCATTGAATAGAAGAAATCGGCGCAAAACATATTTATTGTCGCAAAAATTGTCGCCGCAAAAAATAGTTGCGGCGAATTTTGGTCGCCGCAAACCAGTACTCCTAACAATTTATTTCTTCGCTGCAAATAAGATTTTGCGGCGACTTTTCTATTTATTGCGGCGATATTATGTCGCCGTAAAAAGTAACAAATTTTAAATGCCCCCTCGTCTAATTCCCTCATTTCCCTCCCGTCTCCCCCCAACTCCCCTCTCTCTCTCCTCAATCCCTCTTCTCCCTCGCGCACAGCCCACGCCGCCGCGCACGACCCTACCATGCCATTTCCACCTCACCTCGACGGCGACCGCCCCCTTCTCGCCGATTTTGAGTGCCTCTTGCTTTTTCCATCCAAATACAAACGTCGACTGTTTTTTATTGGGCAGAGTATCGGAGGTGGAGATCCTTCGCGATTCTATGACTGTACTTTACTCTCATGGCAATGCTGCTGATCTTGGCTAGATGTATCACATTTTCACCGAGCTTAGCCTTCACCTTGGCGTTAATCTGATGCGGTCGGTTTTATTTATTTTTATTTTTGAACCAAAAAAGAAATCAATGTTTTGATATAGTTTGGCATTTATTTTTCTTGGTTTTCCATTCAGTCAGAATGAATATGATTTTTTGCGCGTTGTAGGTACGACTATTCTGGATATGGACAGTCGTCTGGAAAGGTAAATTCTCCCTATTCTCACCTCTAAGATGATCTCTGGATATTCTGAGTTAAAACCAGTGAGGTTGAGCATGTTTGATTAGCTCAGCATGCCTTTGGTCAGAGCTGGAAAGATAATACAAAGTTTCATTTTTTAACATCTTGGAGCGTAGAACTATATGGGCTTACCCCATTCAATTAATGCACAAAATATTATGCACAGATGTGAAAAAAATCTCATCTTTACCTTGATTTGATAAGAAATGAAAAGAAACTTGATGCTGAGTGCTAATTTTCATTCCATAAGCACAAGCCTTCAATCATTGATTCGCCGCAACTGCATAATGTGGGGGAGTTATGTTTCAAAATTAATGGGATGCCGATCCTTATATGGAGCTTTAGATTGAAGTAGTGATATGGTAATTATTTTTATGTTGTAGCTTTTGCTTTCTAGCCATTTTTACTCGGTTTCTTAACTAATTTAGATTAGGAGTTTAGGCAGAGTACTGAAATATCTGGTGCATCTGTACAAACTAGGCAAGTGAGCAGGACACATATGCGGACGTAGAGGCTGCTTATAAATGCCTTGAAGAGACCTATGGAGTGAAGGAGGAAGACATAATATTGTATGGCCAATCAGTTGGAAGTGGACCAACTCTGGAACTGGCTATCCGTTTGCCTCGATTAAGAGCTGTGATTCTTCACAGTCCCATCCTGTCTGGCCTGCGTGTCATGTACCCAGTTAAGCGAACATTCTGGTTTGACATATACAAGGTTTTGCCCCCACTTCTCGCTTTCAAACTGTTGCTTTGCTCTTTTTACATGAGATATTGTCTTTTATTAAAAGGTTTCCCTTTATTTCTGTTGCAGAACATTGATAAGATTCCACTAGTCAATTGCCCCGTTCTGGTAATCCATGTGAGTGTACCTTTTGTTTGATCCTTCCATTCCAGTTCGATCACACATTAAAGGTATCTTGAGCATGTTATTTCTTCCATGGCCTGATTACTTATCCTTTGTCCCTATATTGCACAAAGGCTACATTTCACTCTGGACAAGTAAACGTATTTAACACTTCTTGCCTTTTCATAGATGAAAATTAGATAAGTTTCTGTGGTGTAATATATTTCCTGAAATGGGATCTACCTTCATAGATTTCAGTGTTCTTCCTGAAAGCAGTCTCCCTTGATCACAGGAATGGCTATGGACCATCCTGCCTGGTCCATGCTACAGGGGTATCTACTATATATGGAGGCTTTTTAAAGCCTATCAGTCTGTGTTTCCAGATTCAATTTTTTTAGGATGTGACTCTGCATTGGCATGCGATGGTAATTTTAGATGTTTATCATCTATGAAGTGACATGACATCGTGTGAATGGCTAGAAAATCAACCACTTCATGCTGGTTAGTAAGACATTAGTTCTTGGTAAGCATGAAACTACTTGTTGCAGGACTCTGTACACCCATTAAGTTCCAGAATTCTATTATCTTGCCAGAAACTAATTTAGTTATAGGGTTCCAGTAAGTGTTCGATTTGACACTGTTATTGGTAATTGAAGGGAACTGAAGATGAAGTTGTGGATTTCTCTCATGGTAAGCAGCTCTGGGAGCTTTGCAAAGAGAAGTATGAACCTTTGTGGCTTAAAGGAGGAAACCACTGCAACTTAGAACTCTATCCAGAGTACTTAAAACATATTTATTGTGGCGAAAATTGTCTAACTCAAATCTCTTGAGTTAGATAATAACCAAATCACAAATATCTCTTTATATGCATATATGATTTGATTATAATCTGATCTAAGAGCATAATCTTGAAATATGGTGTTAGGAAATCCCCACTTGTATTCCAACTTGACCTAATTATTCCTTCCTTTCACTAGTTAGAATTAATGGGCTAGATTGTGTTTTGGGGTAGTAAGTCACAAAAAAAATTTGGGGCTTTCACTAGGAAGCAACTGCAGAGTGTCCTGTCTTCTCTCAGTTGGGGCTTTGTTTTCGAAAAACAACTCTGGTTTCACATTGGTGTGGGCTAAGGGTGCCTGAAATTTGTTGATATTCTTATATGTTATTATACACACTTATACACAGGCATAGATAAAGCATCCAAATATATACTAAAGAGGGCGGTTCTTGTGTAGGCATAGTGAGAGGAACTATCCTGAACTCGAGGCTGAAACCCACAAGTGCCTGTCTCTAGATCAAGTTTTTCAACTTAACTCTAGGGACCTTGCTTCTTATTCTCTAACTTAATTCTTCCAAACGCCTCAAAGATGTTAAAGAATGGTGGTTCAGAGTTCTAGCAACCAAGAAATTGAAACCTTTATTAGAAAAAAGAACCTGAGGCTCAAGAACTTATAATGCATGAGATCAGAAGCCACTTTGCATTGGAAAACAAAGAGATCTATAATGTTAAGACTCTTTTAACTCTTGAAAAAGATGTCATTAGTCATTTCCCACTGATCAAATACTTCAAATATTATCCTTCCCATGTGTTTTCCACTAGGTTAAAGAGGGGCTTCTTGGGAAATCTTACCCCTCAATCACATAGAATCCTCTTTAAATAAGTCGGTGACCTTGTGGAGCATTACTAAGTTGCTTTTTTGTCAGGTGCAGGTATATTGCTTCTCCTGGCGGACAAACTCCAAACTCCCCCAAATTTACCATGTTATTGAAAAAGAATTCCAAATATTTCAGATAATTTTTTTAAGATAACATTCCTGCACCTTAAGGGAAGGTAGTGCATATTGCGCTGCAAAATGCAACTCCTTCCTGTAATATTAAATAATTTGTTAATCAATTGCTACCTTCTGAAGATGCCACCCAGCTTTGTGCCAATGCTTCACTATTGTGATATATACATGTTTTTAAAATATTTTCTTTATGGGGGAAGTTGGAGAAGAAGGGCGTCCTTGTGATTATCATTCTGAATGTTATATACACTGGCAGCATTTACTTGAGGGAGGAATGGGTAGGTGTATTTTGTTTAGATGCCTTACAGAGCTCAAAACTGTTTGCCATAGCTGAGTACTTAATTCATATAGATAAACTAGAGAGAGAGCAGAGTGAGAGAGTGGGTGAAGAAAATTTCCTAGCATGGCTTGGATTATTGGCCCAGCTGGTGGGCCAAGTGGAGGGCCATTGACTCCATTAGAAAATTTACAGCAAATCTTTGCAGCTTTAATGTTAAAGATTCGGTTGCAGTTTAAAAACATAGCAGATAGAAATGGTCTGATACTGGTTTGTAATCTCTGGAAATCAAGTAATGACCACCGAGCTAGCTTGGGAAATTGACTGAATCCAATGGACTTAAATAATATTTATTATAGCTTCAAATGACTTTGCACTATTTTTATTTATTTTTGATAAGTAAGAAATTTAATTTAATGAAACTAGGCAAAGCCTATGTACACAAGAAGTATACAAAAAAAGCACCTAATTACATTCTAGAAACCTGAATTTGCACTATTTTCTTCTGTTTGTTTTATATATATGCATAGACTCCTGATGTTGAAGCAATAATAACAAATTAGAACTGCAGTATATATGAATTAATAACTACCAGCGTGCACACACACACACATACTTCATATATACACATATCATGGAGCTGTTCTACACTCAAAATACCAGGCAATGCTATATCTCTTTCATCAAAGAAGAGTGGCC
>QEOT01001173.1:10472-22039 GCA_003123785.1 Pterocarya stenoptera
AAAAAACAAAAAACAAAAAAACAAATGAGAGTATGAAATATAAGAAAAAGGATAAGACACAAGTTCCAAAAATGTACCCCAAAATCGAACCATATAAACTAGTTTTTTTAAGAACACAAGGTATACTTTAAATTATTCTTTTAAAAAAACTAATCAAGAAGTGCGGAGACTTGGTAAGTTTCTACATGTTTTTAATCCTCATTTACAATTTTTCATCCTCTGACGTTTTTAATTAACTGCATTTAGGAAAAATGAATCATCATCTGATCACTAAGGTCCAAGAATCCAGCAGCTGAGGAGGAGGAATATTTGTCCAAAATAGTCCAATCTCAAACCAACCTCAAATTCCTAAGATGCTCAATAAAGAAATCACTAACGTACACATATCTCTAGATCCAATTGAGCAATAAATATTTAACCAGATAAAAATAGTTCAATTCTTTAGATACAGGATCCATATATATGCAATCTATACCAATAAAAATAAAATAAAACCAAAAAATACAAGAAATCTAGTGAAAAAGGTCCAACTCAAAAAATCTCTATATAGAAGACAATTGGTTGAATAAGTGAAAAGTTACAGGTACACTAGCGCACAACTGACTTTTCCACAACTCATGTAAAGAATATAATCCATCTGTCTAAGAGTTTTGAACAAGTCACTAGAAACTGTAATGCTAATAAAAAAAATTGAACTTGAGTTGAATTCACTTGCATGGAATACTAATATAAATCTTTTAATAAATAACGGAATTTTTTAGAAAAAGAAGGAAACTTAAATACACTGGAAGTATGTTTGAATCATTCCCATAAGCAATAAAATGTAAAAGTTAGCTAATAGGAATTTTAATGTGCGGATGAAATTACCTTATATAAAGGAAGCAACTAATTATTGTCAATCTACAGAATAAAATTTTCATAAAGGAAAGAGATCAATGCCCAAAGAGTTGAAATTGAAATATAAGTGTGGAGTTGCCAAGAGAAGCTACATGCATTACTTCCACAGGAATTAACAAATCAAACCCTTTTCACAGCTGCCAGGGAAAAGAATTAAAAATATATATTGAAAAAAAAAAAACCTTCAAAATTTTTATCCTCTCCCCCAAAGCAAAAACCGCAGACCGGTTCTTTAGGGGTTCCCTTCCTCTTAAGAAAAGACTGGTGCTTCTTGCCTCCACACCAATCAAATCACTTGATGTTGCTATATCCAACTGTAGTTTCTCCAGAGCCAGAATATAAGCACGGAAATGTGCACTTAAGACCTGAAAAGCATGTAGCTACACTCAATACTCTACAAAAATATCAATGCCAAGGCATCTGCATGAAAAAATTACCGTGATCCTTTTAAGACATGCACAACTGGATTAGCTATCAAAATGTGTTAGGAAAGTTCAGAGTGATTAGGAGAGCTTAGGTGTAATATAGTAAAAATTCCGTAGAAAAAATTGAATATCCGGAGTACATCCACCATTAGGAACTTCCAAGGTAACAAACAGTTTAAAGCAAATGACCACTGCCAAGCCCTCATAAAGATAGAATTGGGTAAGTGAGAATTTAAGTCCTCATCTGAACAATGCTAGTTTAAAAGAGAGATGATTCATTAGCATTAACCTTGTTCATTGTGTCAATGTATGCTCCTCGGACCTCGGTATATACTTCATTGCCATGTTCTTTGAGAAAGGAAACAACATACCTACATAGAATATATAAAGGTAGAATAGTACACAGCATACCATCATTGCCACGTTCCATATAATACTATGAAACGCCCATGATTAAACCCCCTTCCCTACCCAAAAAAAAAAAACCAGTGATTAAATAACATAAAGTATATAAAGGTAGAAAAGAAAATATGGGCTAAATTGGTACTGATACCTGAATGAACCCAATGGACGTACAGAAAAACATGCAACCATCAAGAACTTTAACTTTCTTAGAACAGCGAAATGACCAGCTCAAATAATAACAGTATAAGATAAGCTCTCAACCTCATGATCAAGAATTTTGAATAAAATTTTTGATTACCTATAAAAGCAAATGATCAAGTGAAAGGGATGGGATATACACCTAAAGTTAATGGCCTTCCAATCTGATGGCTTTTGCTTCCCTTCTCTCACGAGGGATGTCCAGAGATCGAGTCCCCACACCCCCAACCTCTTATAAAAAATTGCACACACATAACTGCTCTAATGTATGTGGAGTCAAAGTCTTTCTAACGGGCAACTCAAAAGAGACAATTAAGATATGGTGTAGTTGTTCCCTAACAGGTTCAAAAAAGTACAGTACACGTGTGTTTGAGAAGAACTCATATCATAAGAGTTAATGGTGAATGGAAATGAATGTATCTCAAGAAACTTCAAAGTACAATAGTAAACAAAATAAGAAAGTTGCAGCAATAGAAAGAAGTTACAGTTGCAAGTCAAATATAGTAAAAAACCTCACTATTTACCTATGATAAAACTCACAAGCCAGTTACTAAAAATATATCACAGAAAGATCAAACACAGCATATTGCCATGTCCTACAGGATGAATATATAATCTAGAAGCAATTAAATAACTAACAGGTTAGCTATAATAATGTAACACCGAAAGAAAAAACCAAAAAGAAAAAGTATCAGATGAATGCAGAATAATTATATGATAAACCATTGTCAAATTATCCTGTGACATAAGAACTAAGAAAGTTTTTTTTTTTTTATAAGTAAACGATATTATTGATAAGGATAGACATAGACCAAATACACAAGATGGAGATAAGACCTATCTAGGTCGTAGTAGTGGAAACAAGAAAATCATGTAAATTTAGGCCATTAAAGTCTATAGCTATGGCCCATAGAAATAAAGTACGGAAAAATAAAGATAGAAGCTCCTCTAGTGTCCCCTCCTTATCTTCAAATGTCCAATCGTTACGCTCTCGCCGTATGCACCACATAATGCAGATAGGGACTATCTTCCACACAGCTTTGATTTGTGGAGCACCTCTCGGAAGTGTCTAGCTAGCCAATAACTCAACCACAGTGGTAGGCATTACGCAATTTAACTCTACTTGGCTGAACACTTCAATCCACAAGGCTCTAGCTGTCTCGCAATGTAGCAAGAGATGATCTACTGTCTTGCCAGATTTCTTGCACATACAACACCAATTTAAAATAACGACTTGGTGCTTCCTCAGATTATTGGTTGTCAGAATCTTGCCTAGAGCAACTGTCCAAGTGAAGAATAGTGCTTTGGGGGGCGCCTTATTCCTCCAAAGTCTTCTCCATGGAAATTGAGTATTCAGTAAATGTGCAAGGGATTTATAAAAGGATCAAACCGAGAATGCCCATTTACCTGCAGGTGTCCACCACAGTTTTTCGACTCGTAGTCCATTAAGCTTCACGGAATACACTAGGCTGAAAAAAGCCTCAAAGCTGTCTAATTGCCAATCTTGGGCTGCTCTATTGAAGGTGATGTTCCGCTGGACTTGGTCCCCCAATCGAAACATGAGGTCTGCCACTGAAGCTTCTTGATCACATGCCACCCGGAAAACGGATGGAAAAGAATCTTTTAGAGCCTCCTCCCCACACCACATGTCCCTCCAAAATTTTATTCGAATACCTGCACCCATCACAAATTTAGTATGGCGAGTAAACACCCCCCACCCTCGTCTAATGTGCTTCCAAACCCCCACTCCATAGGCCCTGTTCGCTTCTCTAGTACACCAACCTCCCCACAAGCTTCAGTGTTTGCAATCAACCACCAATTTCCATAGGGCTTCCAATTCCATATTATATCTCCATAGCCATTTCCCAAGTAGGGCCTGATTGAAAGTTCTCATATTTTTTATCCCCAACCCACCTGAAGAAATTGGCCTGCATACCTTGTCCCAACTGACTAGATGAAATTTGAATCTCTCCCCCATCCCACTCCATAAGAAATCACAATGGAGTTTTTCAATCCATGCCGCCACACAAGCTAGAATTGGAAATAAAGACAGAAAATAAGTTGGTAAGTTAGAGAGAGTACTTTTAATTAGAGTCACCCGGCCTCCTTTCAACAAGTACAATTTCTTCCACCCTTCCACCCTGCCAATCTTCATTCTATCTTCTCGATAACTGTATCCCAAATTGATAAAGCTCGTGAGGCAGGCCCCAACCACAATCCCAAATATTTCATGGGAAGAGAAGCGACCTTACACCCAAGTGTGTTGGCCAATTGCCGAGTGTTGTTGACGTTCACAACTGGTACTAACTCTGATTTATCGAAGTCCACTCTTAGGCCTGACGCTGCTTCGAAGCATAGTAAAAGTGCTTTCAGTGCCCTTAGCTGGTTTTGATCTGTCTCGCAAAAAATTAGCGTGTCATCTACTAATAATAAATGAGAAATAGTAATAAGGCCCTAATTAGGATTACTTACCGAAAATCCAGCCACAAAACATTTACTAACCACAGTCGATAGCATTCTACCAAGGGCCTCCATGATGGTAACAAAGAGAAGTGGGGACAACGGATCTCCTTGTCTTAGGCCACGAGAACTGCTGAAGAAGCCAGATGAGCTGCCATTAATCAAAATTGAGAACCTTGCCGTTGAGATGTACCATCTAATCCACGTACACCATCTCTCCCCAAAACCACACATCTCTAACAAATAAAGAAGGAACTCCCATTTTACATGATCGTATGTATTTTCCATATCTAGCTTACATATAATCCCTGCGATACTAGACTTTAGTCTGCTATCTAGGCATTCATTGGCTATAAGGACTGAATCAAGGATTTGTCAACCCCTTACAAATGCACTTTGTGGCTTCGTAATTATCTTACCCAAGGCCTCCCCTAACCTGTTTGTGAGCACCTTAGAGATAATTTTGTACACCCCATTAATGAGGCTAATGGGCTCATAATCTTTCACCTTTGATGCTCCGATCTTCTTCGGGATCAATCCAATAAAAGTAGCATTTAGGCTTTTCTCGAACTTCCCATCCACGAACAATTCCTGAAACACATTCATTATATCCTCTTTCACTACCTCCCAACATGTTTGGAAAAATCTCATCGAAAAGCCTTTTGGACCCGATGCTTTGTCTTTAACCATTCTTCTTACTACATGATAAACCTCTATTTCCTCAAAAGATCTCTCCAACCAAGACGTTGTCTGCGGCTCAATAGAGTCAAAACCGAGTCCATCAAGCTTTGGCCTCCACCCCTCTCGTTCTATAAACAGTTGTTCAAAGAAATCCACCACATGATCCCGAATCACAGGAGCCTCCATGCAGTCTATACCATTGATATTCAACATCTCAATGGTATCATTTCTCCTATGAGAATTAGCCACTCTGTGAAAGAATTCTGTGCTTCAGTCCCATTCTTTCAAACATAATGCTCTTGACTTTTGACGCCAAGAGAACTCCTCTAGAGAAATTACTCTCTCCAACTCTGAAGCCAACTTTGCCTTTGACAAGAATTCTTCTGGGGAGAGGACTCTATCCTCAAGTATCCTCTCAAAGTCCTATAGCTCCTCCACCATGGTTTTCTTTCGCTCCCCTATGTCTCTAAAAGATTGAGAGTTCCAAAGTTTTAAATCATTCTTTAAAGTTTTTAGTTTACCTGTAAGTATGTAGGAGAGGGGTACCATGAAACTGATAAGATGACCACTATTGCCTTACCCTGTCCACAAACCTTTCACTTTTAAGCCACATGTTTTCGAACTTAAAATATCGGCGCCCGCCTTGGATACCACCACCGTCCAAAAAGATGAGAAAATGATCCGAGCAAAGGCGAGACAACATCTTCTGACACACCTCCGGGTAATGCATTTGTCAATCCAGCTAGATTAAGAATCTGTCTAGCCGAGACCACATCTGATTATTGGACCACGTAAAGGGACCCCTTATAAGAGGAAGATCCACCAGGTTCAAGTAAAAAATACATGCTGAAAATTCTGTCATGGCTGGGTGCAACCGGCTGTCTCCGGATCTTTCACTAGGGAACCTTATGACGTTAAAATCTCCATCTATGCACCAGGGGAGGTCCCACCAGCAATGTATTCCAGCAAGTTCTTACCATAATACTCTTCTGATACTGTCAACATTCGGCCTATATATACCTGCAAAAGCCCACAAAAAATTATCTTCCACAGTTTTAAAGGAACAGGCCACAGTATTCTCCCCTACAAAATCCTTCATTTTCTCCACCACTCTTCTATCCCACATCACTAAGATTCCACCCAAAGCCCCATTCAATGCCAGATAGATCCAATCTGCATAATGACAGCTCCAAACACTTCGCACTATTTTCCTAGACACCAATTTTAGCTTGGTTTCTTGTAAACATACTATGTCCTCCCTCCATTCCCGAAGCAAGCTTTTATGCGAAGATGCTTATTTGCCTCATTCAATCTGCGGACGTTCCAAGACACGATTTTCAGCTTCATAAAAGAGATACAATCCCCTTCCCTTTGGATCTATCACGGCTTGAGCTGTCCTTATAGTTCAACGACCATTTAAGTCTCTTAAGCTCCCACTGTTCCCACTGTTTCTTGGTCCCATGTTTCTTAGACTGAGAGTGACCCATCTTTATGGCAGTGAGAAGAGCCATAAATTGTTCCTCAAAACCCACACACTCCATTCCCACACAGTGTTGAATTTCCTTTACCTTTCGGAGTACCCAGTCAAACACATTGAACTCGTTTGGAAACATACAATTTAGAGGAATGGGCTCCCCTTCTCTAGAAACCCACTGCAAATTCGATGGCATCCCCTTCTCCTCCCCCCTCCCCTAAAAAAAAAAAAAATTTCTGCTCTCCCATTCGACCACAGTACCCACATTGAACTCCACATCGTTGCCAGAGATTGGAGTTATTATTTGTGTTTCAAGAACCATCACCACATCACTACCACCAATGGGTTTGAGCATCTGAGATAGCCCCTTTACAACAACCTCGACACTATCCTCAGTGAAATCCATCCTCATCTTGCCCTCCCCTTCTGATAGCAACTTGAGATGTTCCTCAGGTTGATGTAGGGCCTCCTCCTGAGAAAGTGGTGCTTCTAGGGTATTTATCGGCATTTTCTGGCCATAATAAACAAGGAATACAAATGTCGGTGGTGGGGTCTCCCCTGTTTACCATTTTCACAACAATGCCGACAGTTCCACCACCGTTGCCGGGGCTTTCTAGACCACCGTTGATGGTCCCGCAGCTGGTCGCGGTGCACCTGATGGTTTCTCTGGCAAGGTTGCGGGGTTTCCGTNGAGATGTTCCTCAGGTTGATGTAGGGCCTCCTCCTGAGAAAGTGGTGCTTCTAGGGTATTTATCGGCATTTTCTGGCCATAATAAACAAGGAATACAAATGTCGGTGGTGGGGTCTCCCCTGTTTACCATTTTCACAACAATGCTGACAGTTCCACCACCGTTGCCGGGGCTTTCTAGACCACCGTTGATGGTCCCGCAGCTGGTCGCGGTGCACCTGATGGTTTCTCTGGCAAGGTTGCGGGGTTTCCGTTAGTGGTGGGCCAACGGTCACCCCTTTTCAAATCCTCCAAACGGGAAGAGATCCGATGGGTTGAGGCCTTGAACTGGGGCCTTACAGCAGTTGAGGTTTCCCCTTTTTCCCCACTGGATGAGGCCTTGAGCTAACTGGCTCAGGCCCAACTAACTGGGGCCTTACAGCACCCAATTGACTGGGGCCCTGAGCTAACATGCCTAGACCCTTGTTACACTGATCTGATCCCACACTCAAATCCACACAAGGCCCACTTCTCTCCAAGCCTACCTCCTCCCTTAGAAGCCAATCCACCTTATTCCGTAAACTGCTCAACTGACCTTCACGTCCAACAGTGTACTAAGGACTTCCCCCTTTGCCATGCCACCTGCAGGTCTGCCACAGCCACCCTGCCACTGTACTAGACGATAATCTCTGTCAGAGCCATGTCTGTTACCCTTCCTAGTAGTAGCACCTCTTTGCCCTTCCATGCCGTCGTCCCCTTTTCAAAATTCATGGGTTGCTCCACCACCAGCGCCTCCCTATAGGAGTGAGGTTGCGGCTGGACCTTCACCACCCGTGGTCTCTTCATTACTCCGTCACTGTAAGTGATCCTCCTGTCGTGAATAAACTCCCAATAGAGCCTCTCTCATCCTTTTCCACCCCCTGCCCTCCTTCTCAAGAACGAATATAAAGTTCCTCCTACCACAACCACCATATTCCACCACTGCGATATAGTGGCCTTGACCATTTGAACAGCGCTACGCTATAAAACTGCGACTGCCTTACCTGACTGGTGAAGAAATCTCTCTTTTCTTACTTCATGCAAGCTTCCAAGGCCTTTGCCAGCCATTGCACTGTTGAGAGTCCCAAAACCAACTTTGACACCACCCTTCAGCTTCTCTCTGTAATAACCAAGAGACCCCCCTCCTTCACAAGCGAAATTTTTTTGATTCTATTGCAATGTCTTTTGAAAAACCCATTCTAAGCACACAAACACCCAAAACTCAGTCGTGTAACGCCGTCACAGACCACCCAAACTCAGCTGAGATAACAAGTGTTTGTTTTCCATCGTCGAGAGAAAATGTACGAAGGGAAAATGTAAGAACTAAGAAAGGGATTTAGAGACTACTTACTTGTACTTTAGAAGAACACTCTGTTGAAGGATCTGGATATTTGTTTTGGGCTTTCTCAATGCATAAAGCTTCTGAACAATGAAGTCAAAGACCTGGGGAAAGATGTTACAGTATAAAGATTTCATATGTGATCATTAATCCACTGATAATATAGCAGAAAATGGAAACTGTTAAAATTTGATTCATTAAGCATACGTCTAATCCCCATTAAATGTGTGAGATTTTTCCTAGGTTACCGACACCTGCAACTAAACAGGAGAAAAGCTGCTCAAGAGAGTCCTTAATTCCTATCCTCATGGCAATCTTTGGTCTTAGCACATTACCTCAGTCTTCAACTTTTGTGCTAGAGGACAAAATAAAATGCTAGATTACAAGTTGATGCAATTGTACTCTTTTTCGATGTAATTATGCTCGAGTATCAAACCTACATACCAATAACCAAAATGTCAAATTGCAGCATTTTCCAGCATATGTTAGAAGTGGTCAATATGATTGAAACAGACAACATGATAGGGTCAAACTCTACATGTCAACAAAGCTTTGGGTTCGCCAAGGACTATAAGCTTCAAGACTTTGTTACTAAGGACGGTTATTCTATTTATCTCCTCTTGAAGTTATAATGACTAGCTATCACAAATTAATACTAACCAGCATAAACAAGGTATCATCCATATATAAATATCTCCATGGGTGTAAACAGCAAAGCAATTACAGATTAGTGTATATGATATGCATGATGTTGTAAAGGGCATCAACTAGTCTTAGTAATATTGTAGAGATGTACAGTGTATATAATAAAGGGAAATAATTAATTATCATCAGCCTATGCATAAGGAAATCCTAGTCAATAACCTTTGAAACTGCTTTCTGCCGTAGTTTTTCTAGCTCAGGTTGAACATCTTTTAGAGCTTTTGAAGCCTTGACCATAGGATCCACTTCTACAAACTTCAGCTTCTTGCTTAGAATCTCAAGAGTTCTCATGTATTCATCATTGACCTGGACAAAAATTCCGTTGCAAGTATGTTAACAGCAACAAAATGGACAGCACAGGTGTAGAATGCTCTCAAATCACCTTCATAAATATTTGTTCCATAATTCACTTCCTACACATTAATAGTAACCAAGTCCTGATAATCTTTTTTGATAGGTTAATCAATGAAACTCCTTGATTTGGGAAAAGACAAGGACAGTTAAACAATAGTAGTTTTTGGATGACTATGAGAAGTCCCAAAACTAACACTAAGAAGGAACAATATCAATTATAACAAGAACGGAAAAATTTTGTCATACAGAAACCAGTGATACCTCTCCATCAACAATTATGTCAACCATCCGTGGAGGAACTATAATGTCTTCAACAAATTTTGCCAATTTTGATTCAGCTACCTGTACAAAGAACAGAAAACAATCATTTTACTTATAGCACATGAGAAAAAAGGAATGGTCTATAAATACTAACTTTAGAGATGCCACTTCGGAATTTTTTAATGACCCATCTCCAGGAAAATTGCTCAGACAAAAACTTCAAAACTGTTTTTGCCCACAATTTTTACACTTTTTTCAGTTATGCACATGGTGACTACAAGAAACAGAGACCGTTATCAAGTACAATGACAAACTGACAAAAAATAACTCAAAATAAATCCTAGAGTCCTGCCTCCCCATCCCATCCAAAATAAAGTTTCATAGAAAAGAGAGAGAATGCAATCCAAACAGGTTATAAAACAATGCACCAATTGAAGAATCATTATTCTGCCTGCTTCATTACCAAGATTCAGGATTTGAGTATCTAAGAAAAAGCACAAATTATACCTAAATGGAACTTTACATGAGAAGAGTTTTTTTCTACTCTTGCGTTTATTGCCTAACTAAATTGGTTCACTTTTCCTTCCACACAAGATATCTTGGATCAAATGGTTTACATGGACAAGTAACAAGATGAAAGCATCACTAAGATCTGATATGATCCACAAGCCATGTTCTCATGATTCTCAAAATCGAAACTCCAACTAAACAATAAGTCATAGCTTCACATATAAACAATAATACCTTACGATTCTTAAGCTTCAGACCCATATCCATAGACTTCTCCTGGAGGGTTTTTATGTCTGAACTTATGGAACCAATTTCAGCCTAGAAAATAAAATTTCCATGAACACCACCATTGAAAAGTGAAAGAAACAAACCCAAGTGCTCAGGATTCAATAAAATAAATATAATGCAAGAATAGCAATGGATATGAAACAAAACATTATAATAACAAAGCATGCTGAAAGAATCAATCCAAAACAACGTGTAAACAGAGAGAATATATTATTTGAAATGCATCTAAAGCTTTTTCGTGGCATTTTAGTTACACATCTTACAGCTACAACAAAACAACTATCATTGTTCACAATGGTTGTAGGAAGAAAATGACCACGCCCTCCAACATATCCTTTTAAGCAACAGCAAAATGAAGCTAGTGCCTACTATCCATGTTTTCTTTTTTCACAGCCTGTGAATAGTCCACTTGCAAAAAGCAATCTGAGTTTCTAAAATGTATAGTTGGTATATTCCACCAGTTACTAATTATTAGTTCTCTACTCATATAAGATGCTAGGTGTGGGATCCAAGTAGTGCTATCTAAATATTTAGGATATCCAGAAACTATTGTGTGAAGGAACCTAGAGAAATAAACAGCTCATGTACTAGTCTGGTCTTGGACTTCATGGGCATAGTACGACTGTAAAAGAAGTTGGGTCTTATCCCTATTTATAAGGCAATGGGTTACAAGCATTTACCATGAAGATTAACTCTGCACATAAATAATAAGTTGATTGGTACCTCATATGCCTAATTATTGTTTGGGATACATTTGGGGTATAAGTCAAACGAGTCTTTGATCAAAATGAGTGTCTGGATAGCAGACAAAAATCTGTTAACTTGGGGATCCTATGTAAGTTAGATATGGAGAAGACATATGATCAT
>QEOT01001173.1:68728-90334 GCA_003123785.1 Pterocarya stenoptera
AAAAATATATATACTTTAGTAAAAAGAGAGAGAAGAAAAAAAACTAGTGAGCATATATTTTTTGAGAGTATTTCCAGATAAAAGAAATGTGTTCTTTGAGTGGAGTTTTGGGCTCAACCACTTGTGCAGAGTTGGTTCGGGCTAGACGACGATCAGTTAGGCTGTTGTATCCTGAAGGAGTCAGGTCAAGAGGATTTCTGCTGCACCGGTTAATTTGAGACGTTGTACACCGCAGAGGCTTGAATCTCCTTAAAGAGAGTGACATTTCCGTGCCTCAGTCCAAACTGGCTTCGTTTTTAATTTTAATTTCATTGTAATTTTTATTATATTATTGTGTATTTCACCAACAAATTGTTTATTATATTTTATGAAAATTTGAAAAAATTATAAATATTAAATGAGGTGAGATCGTCTATATATTCAAACGAGACCTAAATGAAATGAGATAAAATACTTTTTACATCCAAACTTAGCAGAATTTTCGTAAACTGGTTTAATTCTGTATCCAANTGACATTTCCGTGCCTCAGTCCAAACTGGCTTCGTTTTTAATTTTAATTTCATTGTAATTTTTATTATATTATTGTGTATTTCACCAACAATTTTAAGGAGATCCAGACATGGAGCCTACAACTGAAAAATCCACGGAAAGCATTGGAGATCTCAACAAGCCCTTCCGATTCAAAGGAGCTTATTTCAAGAGATGGAAGTGCAAGGTTCTCTTCTATCTAAGCCTTCTCAACGTCTCTTATGTTCTCACAGCAAAGAATCCCAACAAGATCACTACCGAGAACATGACTGAAGCACAAGTGAAAGATCACGAAGAAAAGATTAAAAAATATACCAAAGATGAGTATAACTGTCGATGTTATCTTTTAAATTGTCTTGCTGATCAGTTTTATGATTACTACAACACTACTTACACCTCTGCAAAGAAAATTTAGAAAGCTTTACAGAGTAAATATGATACGGAAGAAGCTGGAGCGAAGAAATATGCAGCAAGTCGCTTCTTTCGTTATCAAATGGTAGATGGAAAATCCGTTGCGGAGCAAGCGCAAGATTTTCAAATGATTGTAGCTGAAGTTAGATCCGAAGGCATCAAGATTGGAGACAATCTAATTGTTTGTGGTATCATCGATAAACTACCACCTTCGTGGAGGGAGTTTCAAAAGTCAATGCGCCATAAACAAAAGGAGACATCATTGGAGACCTTAATCACTCGTATTCTCGTAGAGGAGGAAGCTAGAGGCCAAGATGATTTGGTGTTTCAAAATGGTAATGAGGATTCCATGACAAAGGTAAACTTAATTTCTGAAAATGGTAACTTACCCAAAAGTCAAAATACAAGAAATAGTTTTTTGAAGCCGCAAAGAAAAGATTTCAAAAAATTTAGTAGACCTCACAAAAAGGGTTTTCAAAACCAAAATGATAAGAACCAAGGAGCCCCTTCACAAAATCTAGCGTGTTTTGTCTGTGGTAAAATTGGGCACTTTGCTCGAATTTGTAAGTTCCGGAAGCAAGAAAATAATCCTCAAGTTAACGTAACTGAGGAGCCGTTTGTAGCAATGATCACAGACATAAACTTGGTTCAATTTGTTGAAGGGTGGTGGGCAGATTCTGGTGCCAATAGGCATGTCTGCTATGATAAAGATTGGTTCAAAAATTTTACTCCCTTTGAAGAAGAAAAGACTATTATGCTTGGTGATTCAAGTAAAACCGAGGTTCTTGGGAGTGGTGAGGTTGAGTTGAAATTCACCTCTGGACGTATATTGATGCTCAAAGATGTGCTCTATACACCGTCTATGAGGAAGAATTTGATGTCAAGTTTTTTACTCAACAAAGCGGGCTTCAAACAAACTATGGAATCTGATCAATATGTGATTACAAAAAATGGAGTTTTTGTGGGCAAGGGCTATGCTTGTGATGGGATGTTTAAATTAAATGTTGAGAATAAAGCATAGGATGTTTCTTTTTATGTGCGTTTTTTTTAAATGTTATGGCACACATGCTTATGTCTTTCTTTGATATGGAATAAAAAATTGCAGTCCAATTTTTAATATTGAAATAAAGTAATTTTTGGATGAGGAATATTTTTTTTATGAAAAGAAAATTTCCTTTTAATTCTAAAAATTAGTGGGGGTCAAGTTTTTGAAAAAAAAAAATACTATTTTTTTAAAAGATTTTGCCTCCGACGTTTTTTAATTTCTCTTCAATTCTCTTCATTGAGCTTTTGAGAATAAAACTAAATGTTATCAACCTTTTTTGGTAATTGGTGTACGTGGTTTACGGTTGCCGTTTCTTTTCTTTCAAACTTATATGGCATTAATTGTGGAGAAAGCCTTTGAACGTTAAGATTTAATTTCAATATTCTGAGTTGAATTTGGAAATATATCAAGCCGTTTTATGATTTTTAAGTGCATTACTGTACACTTTGGCTGCCGTATGTTGAGAGATTTATTCCTTTTGAGGAAAAAATCAATTAATTGTGATAATACTACTATAATTGGTAGAGTACAAAACCGTTATAATAACGGTAAATCCAGATCCTTTGAAAGAAAAATACAGTACTGTGAGATTTTTTTTATTGATGGTGTTATTAATGTGGATCCACTAAACAAAGCTTTGAGCCACTAAACAAAGCTTTGATAAAAGAAATGATCTGGAATACATCGAGGGGAATGAGATTGAAACCCATAAATTCATGAGCCATGTATGAGGATACCCAACCTGGGGACCAGAGATCCTGAGAACTGGGTTCAATGGAAAAAACGAATCATATGATGGTCGTAAGAAATGCATTATTTATTTTATTTCTCATTCCTATGATGTGAGTGCATTTATCCTGTAATGTTGTGGAGGATGAGTTTATGGAGAAACTCTTAATGAAATTCTGTAGCTCTTATGAGTGGGGTGTAAGAATTACAGGACACTCTTGACAGATTTCACCTATGTGAGTGTGAGAGTGGGGCCGCTCTCTATGAGATTTGGGTTTATTCTCAAATACACTCATGAAACCGGGATGAGCACAAGGCCGTAATGTGCTGGCTAATAAAGCTTATGTCAACACCTGGGTTATTATGTGTGAGTAATAATTCTTTATTTCCCCTAAGCAGTCATAGTTCAAGTCTGAGACCACTACTGACTCTGGAGTAAAGGTTGTTATTTCACTAAGTGAGGGTTCAATGCAGAGCACACCTTCATGATGCATAATAATCATTCTTTATCTGGAAGTATCTCTCTTATATTATTATTTTTTATTATTATTATTAAAAAATAGTGGGGGAATGTTAGTATTTTTTAATAATAATTATTTATTACTGTTGCTTGCCTTCGCTTATTTGTCTTCTACGTTGTTTTTAACGGGCTTGTAGTTAAGTTGCTGTTTCTTTGGGCAATAACTTGGCTTGAAGGTTATTTAAAACTGTTAACGTTAAGCCGTTTTGCTTTTAGAAATTATTAAATGATCATTATTAGCTGCCGTTATTTCTCTTGATGGCCTTTTTGCCGTTTCATTTGGTAATATGTTAACTGACAATTTATTAAGAACGTTGGCTTTGAAGAGGATTAAAAAGGGTTATTTAATGGTTGCTTTAAATTTCTGTTTTACGTTCAGGTCGGTTGGTCTTTATCCAATAAATATAAATATATATATATTTTTGTTTTGGTCTGAAGTACGACAAGAAAAATATATATACTTTAGTAAAAAGAGAGAGAAGAAAAAAAACTAGTGAGCATATATTTTTTGAGAGTATTTCCAGATAAAAGAAATGTGTTCTTTGAGTGGAGTTTTGGGCTCAACCACTTGTGCAGAGTTGGTTCGGGCTAGACGACGATCAGTTAGGCTGTTGTATCCTGAAGGAGTCAGGTCAAGAGGATTTCTGCTGCACCGGTTAATTTGAGACGTTGTACACCGCAGAGGCTTGAATCTCCTTAAAGAGAGTGACATTTCCGTGCCTCAGTCCAAACTGGCTTCGTTTTTAATTTTAATTTCATTGTAATTTTTATTATATTA
Source organism: Pterocarya stenoptera (assembly GCA_003123785.1). Classification (NCBI taxonomy): domain Eukaryota; kingdom Viridiplantae; phylum Streptophyta; class Magnoliopsida; order Fagales; family Juglandaceae; genus Pterocarya; species Pterocarya stenoptera. The sequence continues at coordinate 72,740 of QEOT01001173.1, forward strand.
TTGTGTATTTCACCAACAAATTGTTTATTATATTTTATGAAAATTTGAAAAAATTATAAATATTAAATGAGATGAGATCGTCTATATATTCAAACGAGACCTAAATGAAATGAGATAAAATACTTTTTACATCCAAACTTAGCAGAATTTTCGTAAACTGGTTTAATTCTGTATCCAAAACTGCACAACTATAACTCAGTATGGCAATTTTGTTAATTTTCTTCTCTCATGCTGCGACTAGTGTCTTGCAATTTTTGGCGGTCCGATTCAAAAAAAAGTTAAAACAAAAAACGAACCCTTTAAATACGATTGATGGAATGATGAGAAAGGAAGAAAATTCTTTACTATTCAAGGTTTATTTCGACGAAGACTGCCAAAAATGTTGTCCCACCAAGGTAGGCAAGACATGAATGGTCCAAATATGAGTAGTGTACCCCACAAATTGTAGCAAGCAAAAAAGATAGTATAGAAGGGACTTGAAATCTTAAGAGTTGCTTCATGAACGGTATTCCTGCTTTTATGCTCTCTACACTTTTTTATTTTATTTTTAACCAGCAGACACTTTATTCATCAATCACTATAGCAAAGATCGAATACAACGAGGAATTTCCACCAATACAATAAACTTATTATGTTGCTTAAGAGCATCCTTGTAAGGACATGGGCAATTGTATTGTTATTCCTACCGGTATGAACTACTAATCAAGAATCAAAATTGTTCATAACTAATCGTGCATTAGCAAATATCATACCAACTCTGGTTCCAATCTCTTCTTTGCATTTAATGCCTTTAACAACTTGCAAAGCATCACTTTCAAGGATAATATTTTTGAAACCCAAATCTCCACAAAACAAAGATTCCAGGAGAGCAGCTACCACTTCGGCTAAAAAGGAATCAAGGTAAAGGATCTTTTGCATTCTCAGAGTTGCTTTGACACTTCCTTCCCAGTCATGAACAATGGCATCAATTCCTACCAAATAATGAGTTTTGTCCACTGCTACATCCCAATTCAATTTAAAAGTATCCCATGGAGAAGCTTGCCACTCAACATATATGTTATGTCCTGATATGTTATTTCTATGAAGAGGCTGGAAGTTGTTTAATCTTGCCCAATAAGAGATTTGCCTCCTGAACTAGTTTTAGAGGATGTTGGAAAATGTCTTTAAAAATAAACTCATTTCTTCTCTTTCAAATTTTCCAGCACACTACAACAAATTCTTCCATATCTTTTCATGAGTTAAAATAGCCAACAACTTCTCTATTTGCTCCTTAAATGCCTGACTGTTTGATCCACTCTTCTGAATGCTTCTTTCACATAGTCTCATACATCACTAGCTGAAGGGCATTCCCATAGTGCATGCTCCACTATCTCAACCCTTTGCTTATTGATGACACAGTCAAGATTATCAATAACATTCCTTCTATATAGGTTGACTCTTGTAGGAAGACCATCAAGGCATGCTCTCTAGAGAAAAACTTTGCAAGCATTAGGTACCTGCATATGCCAAAGTTTCGTCCACTCTTGTTGCTTAGTTTGTAAAGTTGAGGATTGCCCTTTCATCCGATCTTCTATCTCCCCACTAGGTGATGCGCTCTTAACTATAAATGTTCCCAAAGTAGTGCATCTCCAGATTAATTTATCAGGCCTTTTGCAAGCACTAAATGGAATGTTTTTGGTGAGAGCAACTTCTTCAGCATTAAAAATGACATTCACAAGAGCCTCCTTTTCACTAGTGTGTATCATGCTCTATTAAATTAGACGCCTTGGTATCTGCATGTAAAATTTTGATGGAACTTTGAGGTTTAAAAGTTGTTTGATGTGGAAGTTGCCTATCAGTCCATATACATACTTCTTTCCCATTTCCAATACGCCATATAAGTCCTTCTTCAAGAAGAGGTCGAGCCCTAAGAATGCTTTGCCAGATATAAGAGGGATTACTCCCCATTTTGGCTTTGAGGAAATCTGTTGCAGGGAATTATTTGGCCTTAAGTACTTGTGCAGCAATGGAGGATGGATCTTAAATAAGCCTCCACTCTTGTTTGGCTATCACAGCAGTGTTGAATAGTTCAAAATCTCTGAACCCCAGCCCTCCATTCTTTTTAGCTTCCCTATTTGATGCCAGCTTACCTAATGTATCTTGTGCTTCTGAGCTTTTTGTCTCCACCAATAGTCTCTCATGCATCTGTTGAGCTCATATAACAGATGCTTGGGAATTTTGAAGAGACCTATGCTGTAAGTGGGAATAGCTTGCACCACTGCCTTGACAAGAATTTCCTTGCCTACCTGAGAGAGGAACTTGATTTTCCAATTCCTCACCTTGTCTTTCACCTTGTCTATTAAGCTCCTTAAAGTGCTGGCTCTTGATCTCCCCACTACTGCTGGGCGGCCCAAATATTTCTCATACGAGGTTGTGGCCTTTACACCTGCTATGTTGATGATGACCTCTTTTGTAGCCTCACGAGTGTTCTTGCTGAAAAAGATGGAAGCCTTTGTCCTTATTCAAATCTTGTCTTGATGCTTTATCATAAGAATCCAACAGCATGAACAACTTACTCCATTCCATAGAATTTGCCTTACAAAACAATAAGCTAACATCTATTAAAAAGAGATGATCAATAGAGATCCGACCTCTGGCCAAGGGAAAACTAGTGATCAAACCTGCTCCTTCTGCTGAGTTTAATAAGCTACTGAGAACTTCTGAGCAAATAATAAAAAGGTAGGGTGATAGTGGATCACCCTGCCAACCCCTAAGATGGATAGAACTGCTCATGTGGGGCACCATTGATATTAGAGAATAGGAAATTGAGCTGACACATCTTATCATCAGTGTTATCCATCTTTGATCAAACCCCATCTTTTCCATGATGCGTTTCAGAAAATGCCATTCAATTCGGTCATAAATTTTATTCATGTCAAGCTTAAGGGCCATGAAATCTTTCTTCCCTTTCATTCGAGCCTTCATCCTTAACAATTCACGCCATTCACATGAAAGCCCATCATACAACAAACTCTCTTCAAATTGCTTGACAGAATTTGACGATATAATATAAAGAGAAATAATTAAAACATTAAATGATTAAATAAAGAGTTCTAATTACTTGAAAATCTTATACGGACAATATTAAATATTGGAGTTTCTAATATGAGCCCTAATAAATATTAATCTCAAATAGAACTATAATTTTATTCTTACTGTATCATTTCCCATTGATACTCGAATTCAAAAGACTCTCTCTCTCCTAAAGAAAAACTCTCAACGACCTGACGTTACAGATTAACAAGGCAGAAGCAACTCAAACACCCTAGCCTTAATTTAGACGTGAAACTTTGTAAATTGTCATGATTGTGAACGCCCAGACCCACTCGCTAGCTACTTCGTGTTTGTGGACTGGGCTTGAGCCTGCTGCCTGATCTTTTGAAGTTGGAAGTGGACATATTTAATGTATCTAATTACCCTCTTTCTTCCAATTGGAGACGTCATTTTCCAACGGAGCAGGACAACCAACTTACTTTTATTGAGTCACCCCATTATATACACCGACCATATTGAAAGCCAGTACTCTTTTCATTGTTATTTACATCACGCCATCGAACGACGCCCACATACCTTTTTTCTTTTTTATTTTTCGCTTCGGAAACGCCCAATTCCTCTGATGGATTCACATTAACATTGATATTCAAGTTAATTTTGAAAGATTGTAGAAACATTACAGGACGGACAAAGTAGCAATATGCCAATATATATGTGGAGGGCCAGGGGCTCCACCATTATGGATCCCACTAACGTCTACATCTTGACTTTTAATTTTTCACCTCTTTTTGGTCGCTTTTCGCATAATTCTCAATTCAACTCATGCGAATGGCCTCTTGCACGCGTCTCTTTCATTTTTCAATCAGGGAAGAAAATTGAGTAATTGTGTCCACAGCTGAATTACTGTATTCATATTCAGTAGCTTTAAAGATGTATTATATATTACGAGCTACTTGCATGTTTAGGGTACGTGCGTTTCGTTGAGTGTCCAATAGATTGCCCAGAACTTGCGTGGAACCAGGAAATGTTGCTCTCGCAATGTGAGATGCTTGCATGGTGCTTGAGAAAATGCATGCACGAAGTGGCAACGGTCGTGATAATATGTTTTCATGAAGTACCGCGCCCATGCATGCATGACTCAACGGAATCAAAATACGTGTCTAATATTCGTTAATTAGCGTTTGGCTGGAGATAGATAGGTACCTCATCATATAAAAAATGATCATTCTTGCTTTATCTTCAATTGTTATACGCGGGATGAGAGATATTTTGGGTGTGCTTTCTTATCTGATATTTGCGTTATGATATATTTTTTGTCTGGAGGGGAAAACTTGTAGCATGTGGGGTGCATTACATTAAAATAATTAGTATATTTTTGCACCAAGGAAAAATAATTGCATTTCAGAGTGAATCGGGTCGATGCTTGGAAACGAGTAGCTTCACAACTTTATAACAGAGCTACGAATGACGAAATGGAAGTTCATTTTTTTTTTTTAATTTAAAAATAAACTAGTTAACAATGTTTTTACAAGATTTTACTTTTTGGATTTTTGTAACGGCTGATATTTTCTTACTGAAGATACTGTCTTATTTATATATAAAAAAATAATAATGAAAGATTATCTTGAGACACTTCAATATTTATATTCTCATGAATTCAGGGAGTTGAAAGTCGATGAAAAAAAGAGATAATAAATAGTTTTAATTTATATGTAATAATGTTAATATGTCCCTTCTTGCATTTAAAGCATAATAGTACTACTCATACAATACTAATATTCTTTCTCATTTTGTTCCCTCATTTAATATATAGATTAGACAGGAANATGTGGAAGTTGCCTATCAGTCCATATACATACTTCTTTCCCATTTCCAATACGCCATATAAGTCCTTCTTCAAGAAGAGGTCGAGCCCTAAGAATGCTTTGCCAGATATAAGAGGGATTACTCCCCATTTTGGCTTTGAGGAAATCTGTTGCAGGGAATTATTTGGCCTTAAGTACTTGTGCAGCAATGGAGGATGGATCTTAAATAAGCCTCCACTCTTGTTTGGCTATCACAGCAGTGTTGAATAGTTCAAAATCTCTGAACCCCAGCCCTCCATTCTTTTTAGCTTCCCTATTTGATGCCAGCTTACCTAATGTATCTTGTGCTTCTGAGCTTTTTGTCTCCACCAATAGTCTCTCATGCATCTGTTGAGCTCATATAACAGATGCTTGGGAATTTTGAAGAGACCTATGCTGTAAGTGGGAATAGCTTGCACCACTGCCTTGACAAGAATTTCCTTGCCTACCTGAGAGAGGAACTTGATTTTCCAATTCCTCACCTTGTCTTTCACCTTGTCTATTAAGCTCCTTAAAGTGCTGGCTCTTGATCTCCCCACTACTGCTGGGCGGCCCAAATACTTCTCATACGAGGTTGTGGCCTTTACACCTGCTATATTGATGATGACCTCTTTTGTAGCCTCACGAGTGTTCTTATTGAAAAAGATGGAAGCCTTTGTCCTTATTCAAATCTTGTCTTGATGCTTTATCATAAGAATCCAACAGCATGAACAACTTACTCCATTCCATAGAATTTGCCTTACAAAACAATAAGCTAACATCTATTAAAAAGAGATGATCAATAGAGATCCGACCTCTGGCCAAGGGAAAACTAGTGATCAAACCTGCTCCTTCTGCTGAGTTTAATAAGCTACTGAGAACTTCTGAGCAAATAATAAAAAGGTAGGGTGATAGTGGATCACCCTGCCAACCCCTAAGATGGATAGAACTGCTCATGTGGGGCACCATTGATATTAGAGAATAGGAAATTGAGCTGACACATCTTATCATCAGTGTTATCCATCTTTGATCAAACCCCATCTTTTCCATGACGCGTTTCAGAAAATGCCATTCAATTCGGTCATAAATTTTATTCATGTCAAGCTTAAGGGCCATGAAATCTTTCTTCCCTTTCATTCGAGCCTTCATCCTTAACAATTCACGCCATTCACATGAAAGCCCATCATACAACAAACTCTCTTCAAATTGCTTGACAGAATTTGACGATATAGTATAAAGAGAAATAATTAAAACATTAAATGATTAAATAAAGAGTTTTAATTACTTGAAAATCTTATACGGACAATATTAAATATTGGAGTTTCTAATATGAGCCCTAATAAATATTAATCTCAAATAGAACTATAATTTTATTCTTACTGTATCGTTTCCCATTGATACTCGAATTCAAAAAACTCTCTCTCTCCTAAAGAAAAACTCTCAACGACCTGACGTTACAGATTAACAAGGCAGAAGCAACTCAAACACCCTAGCCTTCATGTAGACGTGAAACTTTGTAAATTGTCATGATTGTGAACGCCCAGACCCACTCGCTAGCTACTTCGTGTTTGTGGACTGGGCTTGAGCCTGCTGCCCGATCTTTTGAAGTTGGAAGTGGACATATTTAATGTATCTAATTACCCTCTTTCTTCCAATTGGAGACGTCATTTTCCAACGGAGCAGGACAACCAACTTACTTTTATTGAGTCACCCCATTATATACACCGACCATATTGAAAGCCAGTACTGCGAAGAAATCATTTTCATTGTTATTTACATCACGCCATCGAACGACGCCCACATACCTTTTTTCTTTTTCTTTTTCGCTTCGGAAACGCCCAATTCCTCTGATGGATTCACATTAACATTGATATTCAAGTTAATTTTGAAAGATTGTAGAAACATTACAGGACGGACAAAGTAGCAATATGCCAATATATATGTGGAGGGCCAGGGGCTCCACCATTATGGATCCCACTAACGTCTACATCTTGACTTTTAATTTTTCACCTCTTTTTGGTCGCTTTTCGCATAATTCTCAATTCAACTCATGCGAATGGCCTCTTGCACGCGTCTCTTTCATTTTTCAATCAGGGAAGAAAATTGAGTAATTGTGTCCACAGCTGAATTACTGTATTCATATTCAGTAGCTTTAAAGATGTATTATATATTACGAGCTACTTGCATGTTTAGGGTACGTGCGTTTCGTTGAGTGTCCAATAGATTGCCCAGAACTTGCGTGGAACCAGGAAATGTTGCTCTCGCAATGTGAGATGCTTGCATGGTGCTTGAGAAAATGCATGCACGAAGTGGCAACGGTCGTGATAATATGTTTTCATGAAGTACCGCGCCCATGCATGCATGACTCAACGGAATCAAAATACGTGTCTAATATTCGTTAATTAGCGTTTGGCTGGAGATAGATAGGTACCTCATCATATAAAAAATGATCATTCTTGCTTTATCTTCAATTGTTATACGCGGGATGAGAGATATTTTGGGTGTGCTTTCTTATCTGATATTTGCGTTATGATATATTTTTTGTCTGGAGGGGAAAACTTGTAGCATGTGGGGTGCATTACATTAAAATAATTAGTATATTTTTGCACCAAGGAAAAATAATTGCATTTCAGAGTGAATCGGGTCGATGCTTGGAAACGAGTAGCTTCACAACTTTATAACAGAGCTACGAATGACGAAATGGAAGTTCATTTTTTTTTTTTAATTTAAAAATAAACTAGTTAACAATGTTTTTACAAGATTTTACTTTTTGGATTTTTGTAACGGCTGATATTTTCTTACTGAAGATACTGTCTTATTTATATATAAAAAAATAATAATGAAAGATTATCTTGAGACACTTCAATATTTATATTCTCATGAATTCAGGGAGTTGAAAGTCGATGAAAAAAAGAGATAATAAATAGTTTTAATTTATATGTAATAATGTTAATATGTCCCTTCTTGCATTTAAAGCATAATAGTACTACTCATACAATACTAATATTCTTTCTCATTTTGTTCCCTCATTTAATATATAGATTAGACAGGAAATTTTTTTTTTTTTTTAAATGTTAAATTGGATTGGGAAGGAGAAAGCTGGCTTGTCAGTAGGAAATGCGAATGCAGTGGGGGGTCTCTTTGGACGCTGATATGGCAGCACCCGATCCCAACCGCAAGAGTGAGTTTTTAATGAAGGCTGAGAAAAATTAGGAAAACGTAAAGGAAAAAAAAGGGAGACAAAAAGGTTAAAGAAAGAGAAATGAAAAAGAAAATCTAAAAATACAAAACGACGGATCCAGATTACGAGTAAAATAAAAACTGTAAGAATTAGAAAGAAAACAACAGAGCTTGCCAGACGGATTTAAAATTTAAAAAAAGAGAGGACCGACTGCAGAGTTAAAACAAGATTCAAAATATAGAGAGAGAGAGAGGCAGTGGAGAGAGAGGGGGGTTATTCTTTCTTGAGCAGTTCCTCTCGTCCCTCTTTTTGCCTTCGATTCATCGAAATTCAAGCCCTAAATCTTCTAATCAAGGCGCGAATAGATATAATTCCCACAGATCTCTCTGATTCCGTTCCCATCTGTTCGGGTTTCACTCCGATCGATCGCCCTCGCACCTCGTTCTCACTTTTTATTGTCTGAAGGGGTTATATCTGTTGGGATCAGATCGTCGATCTCTGAAATATCGGGTCTATGGAGGCGATCGAAGAGTTGGCTCAGCTATCGGAGTCGATGCGGCAAGCTGCGGCTCTGCTTGCCGACGAAGACGTTGACGAAAACCCCGGGTCCTCATCCGGTTCTTCTAGAAGGGCATCTACTTTCCTCAATGTCGTAGCTCTTGGCAATGTTGTAAGTCCACCCGTTTATGTCTCTACTTCTGGTTCTGTTTTCGTGTCTGTGTGTGTGTATATATATTATATACTATATAAATGCGTAATAGTTGTCTTTCTCTTCGAGAGAGGGAGATCGCATCGATTTTTCTACACCTAAGTTTGTAGGTTTCGAGCTCTTTTATGTAAAGGAAGATATGTTTAATCTTTTGTTATATGTCTTTGTAGCACTGTCGTCTGCACGCTGACTGAATTCTCGTAGATGCTCTTATTAAGAAAAACTATAGTTTCATTACTCGAAAGCGTTGCTGGGGCTTTAAAACATTATGGAGAGAGAATTTACCTTTGTGATTGTTTAGCTGTGTTTAGCTTACTACTTTCAATCTCATTATGATTTTTTTTTTATATCTTTGCTTGAAATAACGGAGTTTATTTAATTCTGATTGGTGTAAGCTTATTTCATACTTTCTCACTCGGTGGTTAATGCTGATGCCTACCAAATTTCGCGCTTGAATGCTCTGTGAAGTATTATACTCTGATTTAATTTAAGCTTCAAGTGTAATGTCCAAGTTGTTTTCATTGATGATTATAAACTGTAAGAAACCATTTGAAGATTACTTATCACAAAAAAGAAAAGAAACTGTTTGAAGATCAATTCAGACTCTATGTTTTTTATAACCATCATTGCTGTGAGTTACTGCTTTTTTTGTATGGAGATCCTGATGTATTTTCTTGTTATCTTTTGGTGCACCACAAATTCTGTAGGGTGCTGGTAAATCTGCAGTTTTGAACAGTTTAATAGGGCATCCCGTTTTGGTAAGTTTGGAGTATAAGATTTTTTTATTTTTATTTTAAATTATTACTTCTTATAAAGCATAGAACCCAGTTGAGCTTTATCTTTGTTATTAAGCCTCCTTCCTCTTCTTTGTCCAGCCAACTGGTGAAAACGGTGCCACTCGAGCTCCCATAAGTATTGATTTACAGAGGGATGGTTCTTTGAGCAGCAAATCGATTATTTTGCAGATTGACAATAAGTCTCAACAAGTTTCTGCAAGTCTGTAACTTCAATTAGTAGTCATTACCATTAATTCATAAAGTCCTTGCTAGGCAGATTTCATTGGTCATTCTAGAACTGCAGGGCCAGGTCAGGGTGACCAATGAAACCTACGATCTTCATGTTATATGGTGTTTAGTGAAAATATAACAAATTATGGTTTTTTTAAATGAACTTTTAAGTCTTTTTTGTGTTTATTTGATTACTGTGGTTCTTCTGCAGGTGCATTACGTCATTCTCTACAGGATAGATTGAGTAAGGGTTCCTCGGGCAAGAGTCGAGATGAAATATATTTGAAGCTACGCACAAGTACAGGTTGGTCTATGATTGATAGTCTTCGATCTATCTTTACTTATGTGCTTAAATGTTTAATTAGAAATGTTTGTCTTTTGGATGATTTCATACTTTTCAAAATGAGAAATTGTTCCTAAAATGATTGTAGTGGTACTGAAAGATGTTCGGAATATGCATAAAATTATGGAGCATCAGTCAACATTTTGATATTTAAAAGATATTAGTGTCCGGATATGCAATGGCTAAAAGTATTGACAGTAGACAGAATCTAACCATAATTATATCCTTTTGTTTTCATTTCCATGATAGACGCATGAAATTTAGTTAGCTGTGATATTGACATGTCATTTCACATTAAAAGGATGTCATATATATGTTTGGTTATTCTCAGTTACAAATTTTGTAAGGTACTCTGTATGCTCTGTTACCTTTTCTCCCTTTATGATTAGAAGAAGATATCTCATCTATGACATGTGACGCAATTCTTTTAATGTCTTATTACAGTTTTTGGGGTAGATTATCTCCTTGAAGAAAAATTCTTCAATTGGAAAATTTTGCGTTGGACCTTCTATGATTGTGAAAAAGATTCTTTTTAGTAAGTAGAACAGAAATAAGTAAGATACTTACTTATTAAAAAAAAAAAAAAAAAGTAAGATACTTTGTCCCATCTATTTTCTTAGCAGGTGGGACTAAGGCTCACTCCATTAAATAATGTTGCCCATATTACTTGTGCTTCATATAATTCTATATGATTCTATGAAGTTTGGTAAATTTATTTTGATATTAAACTCATGCAACTGTGAAAACTTGAAGACAAAAGCTTTAGGTGCTTCTGTGCATGGTTGTTACATTTCAACTTTGGGGTAAATCTTAACGTGTTGCATGTGTAGATGCATATCTCGAAATATGGCCATTGACTGATATTGTCTGTAGATGGTAAAACTGGATGCTACCTCACGAGGAGTTTATATTTGCTGATATGGCCATTGACTGATAATGACTGATATTTGCGTGAATCTATTTGCTATTCTTATGATCCACCATCAGAAGATTTCTTAAAGTTCACTCCATGTTATACAGACATCTGTCTTGGGTTTGTGCTTGGTTCATCTTATTCCCTGCTATCATGTATAATTTATTAGTTGGTTCCCGTTATTTTATTTCATGAATTTCTATCTAATATGAATTTTCCTCAGCTCCTCCCTTGAAGTTGGTTGATTTACCCGGGCTGGATCAACGGATCATGGATGACTCGCTGGTGAGTAGTAGGAAGCATGTATAGACCTTTTTTTAAAATTATTTTTTAAGATATGTTACAAATTCAAGGATTTATGTGGCCTAGACTCTGGTGCTCATCATTCTGGCTATAAATTATTTCCAATCTGTGTAATTTATTTATATATATACTTTAGATATCTTCTCAATTAGTCATTCTGTCCTAGTGCTAGGGCATATAAATTTATATTAAAAATAAAGTAGTTTTTATTAATAATGTTTCAATGGTCCTTGCATAGGTTAGTGAATATGCTGAGCACAACGACGCCATTCTGCTAGTTATAATACCTGCCTCACAGGCACCTGAAATTGCTTCATCTCGAGCCATCAGAGTTGCCAAGGAATATGATGGAGATGGTAACTTACTTTTTATCCATGATCCTTTGCTGGGGGAAAGGAGGTTAAATTTGGCCTTGTTCCCTTGTATGAATGCATGAGGCATTGCTGTCCAAATATTTAATGCCCTTTGGTGTCTGATGTATTCGTCCTCTTCCTTTCCCATCCTATTTTATTTAATAATAATGTGATTAAATGTTGATTACAGGTACCAGAACCATTGGTGTGATTAGTAAAATAGACCAAGCTGCATCGGATCAGAAATCTCTGGCTGCAGTTCAGGCTCTCCTGTTAAATCAGGGGCCATCAAAGGCATCCGATATCCCGTGGGTTGCTTTGATAGGTCAATCAGTGGCAATAGCCTCTGCACAATCTGGATCAGTTGGCTCAGAGAGTTCTTTGGAAACTGCATGGAGGGCAGAGAGTGAAAGTCTCAAGTCCATACTAACTGGAGCCCCACAAAGTAAGCTTGGGAGAATAGCTTTGGTGGATGCTCTGGCACAGCAGATTCGGAATCGCATGAAAGTTCGGCTTCCAAATCTTCTCTCTGGGTGGGCATTTTGCTGATGCTATATTGTCATTTTTTTGTGTTTTTGATGCATCTGTTAGTTTTTTTTTTTTTTAAATAATAAGTTTAATTATTGGAAGGAATACGTTTTTAGTTAGGCGACTTTGTTTCCTCTATATTGTTAAAACTCAAGAAATTTGAGCTTTGGAGTTAAAAGACACGAAGAAAAAAACTTGGCCAAGGAAGTTTTCAGATGCTATTATAATATTAAAAATAATTGATGTAAAGCCAGCTCAAATTTTAAGCTGTCTACTTTGGCCAGAGTTGACACTTCCGAGTAACGACCCGCATGGAGGCTACATTGAACCAATGAATCCTGTTTATCAAGTGCTTTGCTTGTAGATATATGGATTCCATGCATATAATCACTAGGCCACTGGCCATTTTTTGAAACTACTCCTTTTGAGTGGATGCTTGTAGATATATGGGTTCCTATCAATGCCTATCCTTTACATTTATGCAGGTTACAAGGGAAGTCTCAAATAGTTCAGGATGAGCTGGTAAGGCTTGGTGAGCAAATGGTCCAAAGTTCTGAGGGCACCCGAGCTCTAGCATTGGAACTTTGCCGTGAATTTGAGGATAGGTTTCTCCTGCATGTTACATCTGGAGAGGTGAGTTTATATGTATTGATCAAATTTTAAATTTAGATTTGAGCATGCAGTTTTGCAGATTACTAATAAGGTCTATGAGTGACATTACACTCTTAGGCCATGTTTGGGAAGTGAGATGAGTTGAGAACATCTCATCTTATCTCATCTCAAAATTTCTTTCTCAAATACAAAATACTTTTCAATTTGAAATTTTGAACTTTTTATCTAATAATTACAATTTTCCCAAACTTTCAAACTTCCAAACAAAACACAAAAAACAATACAAAATTTTCAAGTTTCAAAATAAAAATTATGTTCAAATAATTTTTTAACTTTATAATATTTTTATTTAACTCTTTCTCTCTACTTTTCCAAGACCCAATAAAACATCTTAACTCAAACCATTTAACTACTATTTACCAAATTCTCATCTCATCTCATTACCCTATCATGCCCTAAGATATTACATGAAATGGAAATAAAGGGTGATAAGGAGTTGAAGGCGAAAGATAAAGGAAACTGATGTCAGAGAGATAAATAAACATTTGCCCTCCAAGGTGGATACAAGTGTGCTCTAAAACCTTCGTATGAAATATACCTTCTAATATTGTAGAAGCTCTCGTTACCATCAGTCAGGAAGTTTTCCTCTCTTAAGGTTAAAGATCTTTGAAGTTGTGCCACACCCTTCACTATTTAAGAACCAAGCTTATCAACTTCAAATGGGTAGATCCCTGAAGAGAACCTTTGAGAAATGGAACAAATGCCACTCTCGTAAATTCTTGAAGCTGTTTAATTTGGAAGGTGAATGTGAGAGGCATACATTTGAAAACGGCTAAAGAATACCTCTATTTTATAGTTAGGCACACAGCAAGCAGTGATAAACACAATAAAGGTCCTTATAAGGCACTGTGTGAGTCAAGAATTGTTAGATGCAGCTTGTTTGAACTTTATTTGGAGACTTTTTTTTATTAGGAAACAAGAATTTTATTGATGATATAGGCTAGTACATGCGACAAATAATTACTTGGGTATGCCTCTGTTAGATGAGTGGATCATCATGGAAATTATTATTGTTTGATTGTGTGTTTTTTTCTTCATGAAACTGTGTATGATATGAGAGTTCACATCAAATATTGTAATTGTATTTATTGAAAGTAATTTTTCTTTTAAATTATCTGGTGCCATCCCCAGCTTTCTTCACATTCGTGACTCTGGTCTTGCCCTTGGATAGCCTGTGGCAGTAAAACTTTCCTCATATTCTAGAGTTGCTGAAGCTAGTTGTGGCATTCCATTAATTGTCATTGAGTTTCTTGATTACAAGTCTTAGCTGGTGCTAAAATTATTTTTTTGAAGGGTGCTGGTTGGAAAATTGTTGCCAGTTTTGAGGGGACCTTTCCAAATAGAATGAAGCAGCTTCCTTTAGACAGGCATTTCGATATCAACAATGTCAAGAGGGTATATTTTGGCCTTCCTCTTTTTCTCAAATTTTGTTATTGTAACTTACCTTGTATTGATTCCAAGGGTTTTTTGGGTCTAATGACCTTTTATTTTTTTAAAATGTTGTACTAGATTGTGTTGGAAGCAGATGGCTATCAGCCATATCTCATTTCCCCTGAAAAGGGTTTAAGATCCTTGATTAAAGGTGTCTTGGAGCTTGCAAAAGAACCATCAAGGCTTTGTGTTGATGAGGTAAACCTGGGCGTTTGCTGCTTTTTTCTGTAGTATGATTTGAATCTCTTGTAGCTTTGGTATTGTGTATAATTGTGGACCATCTGGATTCTAACTTATGATCTTTAGTGGGTTCCCATACTCTCTTCTTCTACCGAACGTTTAGTCTTGCATGGGTTGGGCTGTAGAAAGATGCTTCATTTCATGAGCTTCTCAGTCTCTCTTCTGATACTTAAGATGATTAAACTTTTGGATCAACTAGTGTTTTTAGTTATTTGATTTGGAATAGCTTGTCTACGGCTGATTCATGTCATCTGTGTTTTTCTATATAATATTTATTTATATTCGTCTGTACAAACTGTCTAATAAAGTCCTTGTCTGCATCGATTACCGACTGATAAATTAGGTGCATCGCGTCCTGGTAGATATAGTTTCTGCTTCTGCAAATGCTACCCCAGGTCTTGGAAGATACCCTCCTTTCAAGAGAGAGGTATGGTGCCTTACTTTCTCAGTTCAAGTTTTCCTGTTTGTTAATTTGCTTTTTATAAATTACACTCTGTTCAATAGTATGACTATAAGTCTGTGCAGTTTTCAATTCACTTCTTTATTTATTTATTCTTGGATTTGTGGATTAAACTATGCTAATGTTATACAAGGTTGTGGCCATTGCAAGTGCTGCCTTAGATGGGTTTAAGAATGATGCAAAGAAAATGGTTGTTGCACTCGTTGATATGGAGCGAGCTTTTGTACCCCCCCAACACTTCATACGTTTAGTGCAAAGGAGGTATTCTTAAAATGTTTTTTGCACAAAAATAATTTTTTAGTGTTTGGTTTCATATTGTAACATTTTATTTAGTATCTGGTTTTAGATTATAACATAACTTGACATTGGTGAAATGCTTGCAAGTTATTCAAGTGGTCGAGTTAAACTGTAAACATTTGTAACATGATGGCATGCCTTGCACAATTTCTCCATGAATATGCTTTAACTGATATGCTGTTACTACCTAGATTGGTAGAATTTATTTTCTCTCTCTCTACCCCCTTTCACAAGTATGTCTTGCTCCTGAGTGTGTTATATGTTGCTGTGAGTTCAATATTTACCTGCAACAATGTAGCAATGAAGTTGTATCTACCCTTTTCCAATATTTACCTGCAGCTTACTAGGGTAATCTGTAAATTTCTTCTTTAGGATGGAGAGACAGCGCCGAGAGGAGGAGCTTAAAACTCGATCTTCAAAAAAGGGGCAAGAGGCAGAGCAGGCAACATTAAACAGGGTAGGACATCTCCTTCTCTATGTCAATTTGAATACAAGTTTTTGAAGGAATACATTGAGTGGGTTTGGTTGTCCATGTTTTCCTTAAACTGTATATCTCATTAATTCAGTTGTTCTGTCCTTTTTATGCCTTGCTCATTATATGTTTTTTTTTTTTTGTCCTAGGCAACTAGTCCTCAAACAGGTGGTCAGCAGGCTGGTGGAAGTTTGAAATCAATGAAGGACAAATCTGGTCAGGCAGAGAAAGACGTTCAGGATAATTCAGGTTTAAAGACTGCAGGTCCTGAAGGAGAAATAACAGCAGGTTTGTCTTCAAATTACATGCACATTATTATACAATTCATTTTTTTTATAAGCATTATTATACAATTCATATGAGAATATGGATGCCACTATTTCAAAATGCAACATTTAGATCTTTCTTTAATGGAGATACTCTATTCCTAATTCTGTATCATAAGAAACACTACAACAGAGTATGCAGAAAATATAAATCTCCCTATAGAAGAATGCGAGGAAAATCTCTGGGGTAGTTTTCTTTTCATTATAGGTACAACATTTTGGTTGTGGAAATTGATACTGGTTTGGTCACTTGTTTATATTAGATCATTGAAATTTGTCACTTTATGAATATACTTTTTGATTTAGGAAAATGACTTATACATAAAATGATTTTCGTTTGCATAGTTCTGCCCTAGATCATTTTTATTAAATGTTTGCATAATAAAAAAATATTTTATTATGCCAAACTAGAATTTATGATCCAGTTAGCATGGACGGTTCTTGGGTTCATCTCGGTTTTTGGGGCATAAATGCATGACAAAATATCCTGAGTGAATTCAAAGACTTGAGCTGTAGGCTACCTTTATGTGGAGATTGAATTCTATTAAATGTTAATTTTTTTCAGGTTTTATGTTAAAGAAAAGTGCAAAAACTAATGGATGGAGCCGTCGGTGGTTTGTTTTGAATGAGAAGACTGGAAAGGTATGTGACATTACTTCCAAGCCTGCCAAATTCAAGCTTAGATTCTTAAGTTTCGAGGTCTCTTATATTGAGACATGATAATTTTTGCAATATGATGTGTACTAGTAGCTGATGTGACTCTTATGATCTTATCATTATTATACTTATGATTAGGATTGACCTCTCGTTTATTCTACAGCTTGGTTACACCAAAAAGCAGGAGGAAAGAAATTTTCGGGGAGTCATCACTTTGGAGGTAAGGACAGCTGTTGATATTTTTCTACTCAGACAGGTTTTCTGATTGTGCTGTTCACAAGTTTTAGAAAGACTTCTACCATTTAGAATTCTATCATGGTCAGTAGTGCTGGACAGGATGCATTGATGGTTCTTGGGTAATAAACTGTGCATTCAGATATGCAAAGTTCATCCTAGCAACTGTGTTTTTACTATGTTAATTCGGAACCCTAGGTTTGATATTTGTTTTTCCCTTTTCACGCCTCAATAACAACAGGGAAGGAGGAAAAATTTGCTGACTATCTTGCTTAGAGTTTAGACACTATGCGATTGTTGAGCGAATTTGGTCTCTGGAAACTCTACATTTTATGTAAATGTTAGAGTTGTTTCTAACTTCTTAGAAAATTAATTGCTCTTAGCAATACAAGCTATAGCACATATGGTTTTGTAGATCTGAAGTCTACTCTCATTAGGCATGCTTGTCTTTTTGGTTTGGGAGAACACTATGCCATATTAGCCTTTCCATTTTCATACTGGATGCATTTATGAGTGAACTATATACCGACACACAGCTTATACGTGTGTGCCCTTGCTGATGAAGGGTAGTCTAAACTTCAGAGAATCATTTAGGTTGCTTTTGGGTAGTGAG
>QEOT01001173.1:103726-118224 GCA_003123785.1 Pterocarya stenoptera
AGAATATATAAAAGTTTTACATATATTTGTTTCTTTTTGATAGATTCATATGATGAGGTGGGAAGTTATGTGGAATCCTGCTACAAGGGCTGCTCGAACAAAAGTACGTAGTACTGTTGGACATGGATTTTAATTCTTCGGCCCCGATGATCTCCAGCCGTAGCAACTTAATATATAAACATATATATCAATCGGCATGCATGACCGAATGATATCACAGGATTAATTTTGTGTATTTTAATTAATGCATGGAAGTTTTCATGTACGTCTTAGACTCAGGCTTGTCAAGGAATACTAGCGTTTTTTCAGATGATATACAGTCATGTTATTCAAATAATTAAAGAATAATAAAAGGATGATTAATTAATATTAGTGTTTCCATGAAAGAACTTTTTTTCCTAGCTCATTAATGATCGTTATATATCATGCATGTATATACGTGTATGAAGTCCGAATGAGTTTACTCAATCTATCCAAAATGAATGCCAATATTATACATTGTTACTTACATAATCATACGTGCGTATATATTACTGATGTGTCAGCTATTTAAAAAGGTGAAGATTTTAAAAATCCAAAATTTGAAATTCAAATTAAAAAAAAAAAAAAAACCAAGGATAAAATAGAGCTTACTCAGTATGTATAGTATTGTATATATATATATATTCTCTTTTAATCAAACATCTCTTTAATTTGACGGAAGATTAATACAAACATAAGAAACCAAAGATCTTTATGTGGGCATAATTTGGAGGTGAGTGAAATAAGAGCTCATATGGGGTTTTGTTTTGAAGAAGTGGGCTGGGTGTCCCTATTTATGAGGTAAGTGGCTGTGAGAACACAGTTATTCCAATATTGAAGTGGAAGACCAGCCTAAAACCTTAATGCTCTAGCAACATTCAACAAATATTGGTGCTTTCTTTCGATAATTCCGTTTTGTTGGGGGGTGGTAACACAACTTTTCTAGTGAATGATACCTTTGTTATTGAAAAAATCAGTCATGTGGAATTCACTCCCATTATCACTTCTTAAGATTTTGATTTTATGGCTAAATTGAGTCTCAATCAAGTTGGTGAATGATTCTATGCATTTTCTGGTTTCAGATTTATGTTTAAGCAGATACAGCCATGTGGTGCGGGTAAAGTCATCAACTATAGTTAAGAAAAATTTTCATCCATCATATGCATTGGTGGAAAAAGGTCTCCGGAGATCACAATGTATCATTTCAAAAGAATGAGAAGTTTTATGGTGATTAGGAGAGAAAGGAAGACGGTGCAATTTATCTAAAGGACAAATGTAACAAGGCTTTCTATTAAGAGATGAAATATTGTTCTTTACAATGGGGTCAGGTATTAAACTGAGATATTGAAAAGAAAGATAACCTAGGCGACAATGTTAAAGGTCATTATGAGCAACATCACTCAAAACAGAAGCTGAAATTTTAAATGATTTGTGAGAAAACTGTGAAACTATGTCAGCTAGTCTTGAAGAAGAAACTGCAGTATGTAAGAGATGATACATGCCATTTCTCACTTCACCCTTCCCAATCTTTGTCCAAGAGGCAAGGTCCTGAATGAAACAAACATAAGAAAAAGAAAAAAAAAACAAGGCAGCAAGTAAGTGAAACAGCAAGTTTCTTGGCTGAAATCAGGTTAAAAGTGAAAGATGGAACATATAATACCTCAGTGAGACAAATAGAAGGATTGAGTTGGACATTACCCATTTGTGTGACTGGAACATCAGTTCCATTGGGTAATTTTACAGAGTGAGAAATGGTGTGAGTGGTAGAAGTGAACAAAGAGGGGCAGCAGACCATTTGGTCTGTTGCACCCGTGTCTATTATCCAAGGAAAAGTAGTGAAAAATTGTGAGTTGTGTGTGTGAGTGGATGGGCACAGAGAAATACCAGAAAAGGTGGAAGTGGAGGGAATGTTGGAAATGGACTGAATCTGGTTAGCTGAATGTTGAGCAGCAATGGAAGCATCCTTTGGTTGAAGTAGGGCCATGAGTTGTTGATACTGAGCCTTAGTCAAACCCACCTTACCATCACTGAGTGCCTTGAGGTTAGGCGAGGGTAAAATGGTGGATTGGGTAGCAAACACGGGGGAATTGGGGCTTGGTGAAAAATTTATGGTCAGGTGGATATCCATGTAATTTGTAACATTTTTCAGCTAAGTGACCAGTCAAGTGGCAGTGGCAACACACAGGAGCTTCAGCATTGCCAACTTTGAAGCAAGTTTCAAGGGTATGACCCATGATTTTGCAGTGAGTACAATATGGTCTGTTGGTTTTCTGGTTGGGTCGTGATTGAGGTGAAAATCTGGGGGCAGTGAATGGTTTCTTGATGGCTAAAGCCATTGAGTGAGGGGATGGGTTATGGTTAACAAGATTGTGCTGTCTTTCTTGTTGTTAAATTAGAGAAAACACCTTAGTGACAGACGGCATAAGGTCTAAAAGCCTTATTTGGTCACAAACAATGGAGTAAACATCATGCAATCCCATTAAGAATTGAAACACACAATCACGTTGATATCGATCCATAAGAGTTTTCATGGAGCCACAATTGCAAATAGGGATAGGGTCGTAGATGGAAAGCTCATCCCAAAGGGTTTTGAGCTTCCCATAGTAAACACTTACAGAGTCATTTTCCTGGAGAATGCTGGCAAGAGATTTCTTAAGCTGAAAAATATGGGGTCCGTTCTGTTGGGAGAATCGATCCTGGAGGTCAAGCCAAAGCTCACGGGCGTCATCCACAAATGCAACACTTGACTTAATGGAAGGGCTGATCGAGTTCTGAATCCACGACACTATCATATCGTTGCAGCGGTCCCAGAGTTCAGTGAAAGGATCGGCAGGGTCATTGGGGTGTTGAATGTCGCTGGTGATGAAAACCAACTTATTTTTGGCCCGAAGGACACGGCGCATTGCTCTCGACCAGGTGGTGTAGTTATCTGTAGTGAGAAGGTCGGTGACGAGCATTACGGCGGGGTTGTTGCCGTTGTCCAGTTGAAAAGGGTTGATAGGATCTGTGGGGTTTAAATATCGTGCCATAGGGTTGGTATGGAAGATGTTTGTGGTTGGGTTTGAATGAAGAGAGGAAGAATCAGAGTATGCGGGGGAAGAAGTGGCGGAATCTTCGTGGGCGTCTCCTATGAAAAATTAGTTCTCAAGCTCTGATACCATGTTAGGTACCAAAAGAGGAGAAGAAATGCACAAATGTGCAGAGAAGTTTTCACACGAGAGCTGCTACAAATTAGTTCAGAGTTGCTTTCATTGTATTCCGGAATGTACAATGCCGAGGTCCTCATATACACGTTCACCTTGACAAACTAATAGAAAAATATTCCTAGAATAAAAGAATACAGCTTACTAAGAAAAAATATTTACAATAAAAATGAAATAACAATTAAGTCAATTATCCTTTTTCATCTTCCTGTGTTGTGGCTGAACAATCCGTAGCTGATGCTTCTTCATGCTGGGCTTGAATGTTTTGACTGTGGGCTTTAACATCTTGAACTTGGGCTGTATGCATACTATGTAATAGAATCTAAAATCCATTGTCCTCCCACTAATTTACCCTCTGCTTTTCTCCATTTCGTGCGTCCCAGCATGTGCCGATACCCATCGCATAGTTACATAACTGCAGAACGAAGACTCAAGCCACAAAACTCTGTCTCTTCTGGATTGTAACAGGTTCGACAAGACGATTCTTGTAAAAACATTCAAAATCGTAATTACTAATTATGGACATAAATTTCTGGGTTTTGTACGATTACATTCCACTGCATGTTTTGTTGTTCAGTGATATGATATTAAGATTGAAGTGGTTGGTAAGCATTAAAAAACAATAGAATCATAAAAAATAAATATTAAATTAACAAAATTTACCTTACCAAAATTGAGTTGTTTGATTTTAGAAGCATCTGCTAAAAAAAAACAAAAAACAAAAGTTCTTATACATTTACATTACATCAAACAATATCATGGTGTACATGTCAATATATTTGCTGATCATATAATAGCTGCAATGATTATGAGGGATCGTTAAATGTTTAATTAAACTAGTATCCAATAGTCAAAGACCTTTGAGTCAATGGTTGTGTTATTTTACCCGTATGAAAATGACTCATTAAAAAAATAACATTTATCTAAAACGTCTATAACAATTAATTATTTTTTAATGAAAAAAGAAGGAAGCTTCTAAGATGTAAAACGAAAATAAGACAGAAATTAAAGCTACAAAATCTATGAAAAAATAAAATCCACCAAGATAGATATCTATAATCTATCCCAATCAATTGAGCAACATTTGCAAAGGTAACAGCAACTATAACAACTTATAACAAGTTTCCACATATAGATTAAATTATGATCTTCGATTAATATTCTAGAACAGCCGTGTGTACATATTCACTGGACTAATTAATAATTAGATGGACAGGTGTACGTACTTCAGTCCCTATAAATAGAGGGTTGTCATGTGATCATGTTAAATCAACAGGAGCACGAGTACGAAAGTAAAATATTTCCAGAGGGAAAATGATACATCCCCCGCTGGGGCTCCCGCTGGGAGTCCCGCTGGGGGTGTTCAGCACATTTTTATATGTGTTTTTAAGTTTTTTTTTTTTATATAATTTTTTTAATAATTTTAAATATTTTTAAAAAAATATAAAAAATTCATAATATTATTAAAAAATAATTTCTTAATTATGAAGTAAAATAAAAAATTATAAAAAAATACTTTCTTAATCATGAAGTAATTTTACTTCATAATTAAGAAAGTATTTTTTAATAATATTATGAATTTTTTTATTTTTTTTAAAATATTTAAAATTATTAAAAAAATTATATAAAAAATAAAACTTAAAAACACGTAACAAATGTGCTGCAACACCCCCAGCGGGACTCCCAGCGGGAGCCCCAGCGGGGGATGTAGCACCACTCTTTCCAGAGTGATCTGAAATAAGAAATTAAAAAGAAGCCATTGAAGCTCATGCTGGAACAGTTGGTGCAACAAAAAGGGTGTTGGTGGTGATGATGCTGCTTTTGCTTGCTGTTGTTGTTGTTGTACAAGCACATGAAGATAAAGCTCTCCTCCCTATCCCACTTTCCCTAAGCAAGAAAAATTTCTTAGTTGCGCTAAGAAATGTGTTGACACATGCTCGTTGAAGTTAAAAGAAGGCCCTATACGGTACTCGGTTTCCCTCGGCCGCTGCTTGTTACTATGCAAACAGTACTCTCATCAGAATGCACTTGTCTATGATTGTACTGAAAAGTGTGTTGTATCCAAGACTACCATCTTTAAGCCTGGTATGATATTTTACTTAATTTTACTACCTATTTTGTTATCTCTCGCTCTTTCTTAATTATAGTTTGGATTATTTGGTTGAATTAGCATATACAAGAGTACCATGGTCATGATATGTATGTATTCATGTTTCTATGTGACAGAATTGTACGATGAGGTAGAAAGTTATGTGGACTCCTGCTATGACGGCTGCTGGAACAAAAAATATATACACCGTTGGACATGGATTTTATTTAAGGTTTCCTCGGCCAGCAGTATTAACGACGACCTAGTTCTAACGTTAATTATATGCATTTTAGTTTATGCCTGGATCGATGTTTTAATGTCTTGGATTCAATTTATCAAAGAAGAGTGCTTAATTTTTCGGATTATATATAATATTATTCAAATCAAGAATAAAAGGATGTGATTAATTAGTACTGTTTCCATGAAAGCACTTTTTTTCCCTAGCTCATTAATGAGCGTTATGTACGTGAAGTACGTATGAGTGTACTCATGAATCTATCCAGAATATTGAATGTCATATTATTTATATATATATATATTAGCTGCCATCCAGCTCTTTGCATGGTAATTCTAATTCTTTTATTTTCTCCTCATTTCACGTAAGCGGCCTAGCTCATTGATTAAGGAAGTATTTTTCACTCGTAAATCCTATATAATATATATATATATATGTACATATGACATGGACCTCCATTCAAATTGGCTTAATTCAAGAAAGATAAATGATATTTACATTCTTGGATGTAGAAATCTAGTGCATTTCTTTTGAAAAAAGTGGTTGAAAAAATTAATTTTATAATTGTGAACTCTATTTTTTTTTTCAAAATGAATATACGAGATTTACACACTTTAAAACTGTATCTAACATTATTCTAAGACTTCGAAATAAAGCAAGACACGTCTTTTTAGTCACTCCTATTTTTTAATCAAACATCTCTTTTAACCGAAGAATACAAATAATGAAACGTGCTCTTTTTGTTATCTAGAAATTAATTAACATCAAGAAAAGAATAGTTCTCCATAATTAAGTCAACAACCGATCTACATAAACTTCCCAATATCTCCGTTTTGGGTCAATGAAACATTCAATATATCTTGATGATCAGTACTCCTAAATCCCATTGACTCAATTTTGTTAATTCCCACTTGGTAATATTTTTAAAAGGAAAGTGATATGCAAATTGTGTAAATCAATACAAAGTATCTCAGAATATTACCATACTTAATATATAATATATTCATAATATTCTAACATGTATGATAATATGACTTTTCTTTATCATATTTAATTTTTTGTGTAAATCAATTAATGTCATTGATTTATATTATTTTCATTAATCTTTCTCTAGATAGCTCTCTCTCTCTCTTTCTCTCTCCCTCCCCTTTAATACTTTATTTTGTTTTCTACATGATATCATAGCCCTTGACTAATGATAGACTCGATTTTGTAGACTATTTCTTTTAAAGTTCTTCCGCTAGTTGATCCAGCTCTCACAAAATTTTCTCAGTTGCTTCTTTTTTTCATTATGTTTTTTTCTCCTATTAGACCATCAATAGACTATACAAGTTGTCGTCGGCATTTTAGTGTCAGAGCCATCGGCTTCCTAGTGTCTCACAACGTTTTTTTTTTTCCATTCATGATAGCCCTTAGATCTCTCACTCATTCACTCTTCTCCATTTCATTTTCTATTTTATTTTATTTTCTATACAAATTAATTCATAACTACTTCAGAGCTCCATAATAAAATAATAACTTTTAAGAACTCAAACACATGAAGTCAAAGAAGAAGTAAAAAAAAAAAAAGAGAGTAAAAGTTTCATTAGATATATAGTTCATGTGTAATAGTTGGATTGTTTCATTCTTTTATCATTTTTGTTTTAAAAATTGAGTAATCTAACACAGGTGAACATTAGACCATCACTTTAATTTGCTGCATATCGAGGGACCGAGCCTGATAATATTTCCAGGATAGAAATGATATTTGCATTCTTAGTGTGTGCAAGATCCGTGTACTTTCTTTAAAAAATAACTAAATATAAGATCCACATTAAAAAATTTAGTTGTGAACTTCACTTTTTTTCAAATAGAATGTACGGTGCTTGCACATCCTAAAATATCTACCATTACTATTTATTGCTTGTTTTATGCTCCACCTACAATCTTCGATATATCAGATAAAAAGACATTATTTGTGTATTTCGATTGAAGGAATTCACATTTTTGTTGAAAGTTAGATTATTATTTTAAATAATAACAAGAGTTAATTAGTGTTAATTTTATCAGAGGTTATTTATCCATAGATTATTGTTGTTGTAATTTCTTTTCTAGTTCCGATAAGATGCATGCTATACTAAGTCTGCGCTTTAATTAATACTAACAAGCCATGAATCCATGCACGTGATGCCTACGTGGCTGATTATATATTATTATATATAGTAATATGAATGTGGTCTAGTTGATTACTAATTGTAATTATATTAAATATAGAGAAAAAAAAAGCATGTTTGGGATTAGTGCAGTAGGAAATTATAGAGTTTTTCACACTAGTAGTGTTTTTAATTATAGATCTTTATTAAAAAACTCTACTATCAAAAAGTTGTTTACTATTTAATAAACATGCACATAAAGTGCTTTTAAAGTTAGTTTTATCGGATTTTTTTTTTTTTAAATTAGCATTATTTTCATGAGCTTTTCAACAAAAATTTCAATTTGGTGCTATTTTAAAAGTGAGTTTTTTACTTTTTAAGTTGTTTAATGCACTTTTTAATTAGCACAAAAACTCAAATCCAAATTAACATGCATGTAGCTTGTGGGTATCCAAAAGCTAGCTATTGCATTAACAATAAATTCGGTTTGTGAAATATTTGACTGCGGTAGCTAGCTGTTGCTATAATATTTAACCATTCCCCTATATATTTCCAGCTATTTCATTCGTATTATTTTTAGTATCATGCTCTATTGGTGTTTTCATTCTTCATCTACGCATTTTGTGGTTAATATTCATTGAAATAAATTCGAGAATGCACATTTTGAAAAAGAAGTAACACACACATGACACGCGCACACAAAACACTGGTATACTTGATCTATAATTGACACTTAGGTACCGTTTGGATAGTGAGTTGAGTTGAGATGAGTTGAGTTGAGATGAAAGTTAAAAGTTGAATAAAATATTGTTAGAATATTTTTTTTAATATTGTTATTATTTTTTAGATTTGAAAAAATTGAATTGTTTATTATATTTTATGTGAAAATCTGAAAAAGTTGCAATGATGAGATAAGATGAAACACTTCTTGTATCCAAACTGGATCTTATCGATCAACAGCATAAAATGTTAATTAGAAAATTAAAAAAGCTAGTACTGATAATGATAAAATATTAAAAATACAACAACAATCAAACTGCATGTTCCCATACTTAATATTATGTTTAGGAAATGCATGGCCATTAAGTCAAAGCCATGTATACATGTCAATATCCTAAATTACCCTAAATTAACTTTTGGAGAACAAAAAATCAAAAATCAAAATATAAAAAGATCAAATCTCTAGTACAAGATTGGTAAGAAATCTCCTACATGATATTCAATTGAAGTGGTTACTGAGCATAGAAAAATAGAATCATAAAAAATAAATGTTAAATTAACAAAATTTACCTTACCAAAATTGATTTGTTTAATTTTAAATGCATCCTGCACTAAAAACAACAAAAACAATATGTATTTACATTAGCATCAAACATTATAGGGTACGTGTCAATTTGTTTGCTCACAAAACTTGAATGATTCTAAAGGTTAAAAGTTTAACTAAACTAGTATCGAATAGTACTATTAATTAAACTAGTCCAAGACTTTTGAATCAATTCATGTTGGGCTATTGTCACTCATATGATTAACGAAAATGACTCGTTAAAAAATTAACCTTTATTTAAAACGTCAACATGAGTGAGTGCTGCTTCGATCTTTTTAAATGAATAGACAAGGAATTAAGCTTCTCAGATTTAAAAAAGAAAAAGAAAAAGAAAGAAATTAAAGCAACAAAATCTATGAAAAAATAAAATCCACCACAGATCATGATGTAGATATCCCAATCAATTGAATTGAGCAACATTTGTAATAACAAGTAACAAGTTTCCATATATAGATTGAATTATCATCTTGCAATATTCTAGAACTTAAGTACATATTCACTGGACTAAGAAATGGACGGGGCAAGTGTACGTAGGTACTTCAATCCCTATAAATAGAGGGTTAATGTCATCATGTTTAATCAACAGCAGCACGAGTANTTTCTAGAACTCAAGTGCATATTCACTGGACTAAGAAATGGACGGGGCAAGTGTACGTAGGTACTTCAATCCCTATAAATAGAGGGTTAATGTCATCATGTTTAATCAACAGCAGCACGAGTACCAATAATTAAGCAAAATTCTTGGAGAGTTTGAAGTGAGAAAAAGTAAAAGGAGCCTGCATGGAACGCGAAGGAGCAGTAGTTGGTGCAACAAAAAGGGTGTTGGTGGTGATGATGCTTTTGCTTCCTATTATTGTTGTACAAGCACAAGAAGTCTCTCGGCCTCCTCCCTATCCCAATTTTCCTAAGCAAGAAAAATTTCATGTTTGCCCTCTGAAATGTGGTCCCACATGCTTGCTGAAGTTAAAAGTCACCCCTATACAGTACGCGGTTTGCCTTGCCCTATGCTTGTTACGATGCAAACTTTCTCATCAAGATGCAGTTGTCTACGATTGTTCTGAAAAGTGTGTTGTATCCAAGATCACCATGTTTAAACCTGGTATGAAATTTTACTTAATTTTCCTAACATTTTGTTATCTCTCGCTTTCTAGTTTCTATTATACATTTGGTTGAAGATCAGTATCTATAAATTAAAGAGTTTCATGGTCATGTTTATATGTATCATGTATTTGTTTTATGTGACAGAATCGTATGATGAGGTGGAAAGTTACGTGGACTCCTGCCACGAGAGCTGCTCAAGCAAAAGTACCATTGGACATGGATTTTAAGGTTTCCTCCAGCAGTATAAATTAAACCACCCAGTTCAAACGTTAATTAATGATGGAGCAATAAATATATCAATCGGCATGACCGAATGATATCTCAGGATTAGTTATGTGCATGTTAATTTATGCATGGAAGTTTGATCTTAGGCTCAGGCTTGTTCTTTTCTGAGTTTTCTGATCCATGCATGTATTTGCGTAAGCGGCCTCATTGATTAAGAAAATATTTCACTCATAAATCCTATATATATTATATATGAAATGGACCTTCATTCAAATTGGCTTAATTCCAAGAAATAGACCGGTTGAATGGGCTCTAGCTTTCATGGAGTGCACTTTTTCCATATATATTGTTCGTATAATTGTGTGTGTGTGTTTGTGTATGTATATATATATGTATATAAATGCAGTTTGATTTAACGCAATCATTATCCCGTCAAGAAAAAAAAAAATTATTCAATACAATCGCTGGTTCTTAAAAGAGAGACCCCTGAATAAATAAAGCAAGATCACATGTTTTTTAGTTAGCTAGACTCCAATTTTTTTTAATTTTTTTAATTTTTTTTTCTTTTTTATCTATACTTACAATGTTATTTGCATAATCATACGTACTATTACTGGTGTGTCAGCTATTTAAAATGGTGAAGATTTTAAAAATCTAAAATTTGAAATTCAAATTAAAAAAAAAAAAAAAACAAGGATAAAATAGAGCTTACAGCTCGATCAAAAAGTAGAGTATTGTGTGTGTGTATATTTTTATATATATATATATGTAGCACTATTATTTTTAAATTTCATTAGTTGTGTAACAGTTGGATTTTTATTTTTTGTTTTTAATTAAAAGAATTAATAATTATTGTTGATCTATCAAATGTTATTTTGCCATAAACTATTATATATAGTTGTTTAATTATTTTCTATTTCCGATCGATAATGATGTTATCATGCTAAGTCTGCGCTTTAATACTAATTAACTAGCCATGCATGCATCCACGCGATGCGTACTTGGCTGAGTATATATAAGTAATATGAATGTGATCTAGTTCATTACTAATTGTAATTATATTAAATATAGAGTAAAGAAAACAAAGGTAGAGAGAGAGAGAGAGAGAGAGAGAGAGAGTTGGCCAGTGTAAATAAATTAAGACTATATATGCGTATCCAAAACCCGTTAATTTCGTGTCATGTTCATATTGTGTTCATGGATTGTGTCATATATTGTCACTCA
The DNA here is from genome assembly GCA_003123785.1 of Pterocarya stenoptera. Taxonomy (NCBI): domain Eukaryota; kingdom Viridiplantae; phylum Streptophyta; class Magnoliopsida; order Fagales; family Juglandaceae; genus Pterocarya; species Pterocarya stenoptera. The sequence continues at coordinate 115,281 of QEOT01001173.1, forward strand.
TATTTCCATAAAATGCATTGATAAAGAATGAAAATAACATCGAGCAAGATACTAATTAAAATACGACACAACATGAGTATACAACTTCTATTATATATTGACACTCATGAGCAGCGTAAAAAAATAATTAGGAAATTAAAAAAAATAGTTCTAATGATAATGATAAAACCACAACAACAATAAATTGCATGTTAGTAATTCCCATCCTCATTTTCTGTTTTAGGAATAAATTGCATGTTAGTTATATATATACATCATGTCATCCTTGCTAGCTAAAATCTTTGCATGGGGGGTGAAAAACCAAATTCAAAATATAAAAAGGATCAAATCTCTAGAACAAAAGGGGTAAGAAATCTCCTGAATGATATTAAATTGAAATGGTAATTACCAAGCATTTAGAAAAAAAAATCGTAAAAAATAAATGTTAATTAATTAACAAAATTTACTGCATACATGTATACCAAAATTGATTTGTTTGGTTTTAAAAGCATCCACTAAAAACAACAAAAATACAAATGCTCTCATAATATTTATTTAGAATGTGTATTCTCATTAAATTAAAAAAGTGAAAACAAGAAAGAAAAGCTCATGTGGAATCTATGAAGATTTTAAACCCACCACAGATATCTAACAAGTTTCCACATATAGACTAAATTATGATCTTGCATTAATAATATTCTAGAACAGTACTGTGTACATATTCATTGGACTTAAAATTAGATTGACAAGTGTACGTACGTACTTCAGTCCCTATAAATAGAGGGCTGTCATGGTCATGTTTAATATATCAACAGCGGCACAAGTAATACCTAAAGCAAAATATTTCGAGAGTCGAGTTTACAAGTAAGAAAATTAAAGGAGCCATGGAGGGAGCAATTGGTGCAACAAGAAGGGTTTTGGTGGTGATGATGCTTTTGCTTGCTATTGTTGTTGTACAAGCACAAGATCAAGTCTCTCCTCCTGATCTCTCTCCTGGGTCCCCTAAGTCGCAGGAAAAAGGATTTCTTTCATGCCCTGTACAATGTGGTATCGACTGCTTGCCGAGCGTTAGACTCGGTCCTATAAAGTACGGACTTTGCTTAAGTCTATGCTTGATAGGATGCATACAATTTTCTCCGAATGAAGTTCATGTCTATGATTGTACTAAAAAGTGCGCTGTATTGAAGACCACCACCTTTAAACCTGGTATGTCGATATTCCACTTAATTTTTCTAATAATTTTTACTCATCATCTCTCTCTATTTCTATTTTATACTATTAATAATTGGTTGAAGAATATATAAAAGTTTTACATATATTTGTTTCTTTTTGATAGATTCATATGATGAGGTGGGAAGTTATGTGGAATCCTGCTACAAGGGCTGCTCGAACAAAAGTACGTAGTACTGTTGGACATGGATTTTAATTCTTCGGCCCCGATGATCTCCAGCCGTAGCAACTTAATATATAAACATATATATCAATCGGCATGCATGACCGAATGATATCACAGGATTAATTTTGTGTATTTTAATTAATGCATGGAAGTTTTCATGTACGTCTTAGACTCAGGCTTGTCAAGGAATACTAGCGTTTTTTCAGATGATATACAGTCATGTTATTCAAATAATTAAAGTATAATAAAAGAATGATTAATTAATATTAGTGTTTCCATGAAAGAACTTTTTTTCCTAGCTCATTAATGATCGTTATATATCATGCATGTATATACGTGCATGAAGTCCGAATGAGTTTACTCAATCTATCCAAAATGAATGCCAATATTATACATTGTTACTTACATAATCATATATACGCGCCTATTACTGATGTGTCTGTTATTTAAAATGGTGAAGATATTAAAAATCCAAAATTAAAAATTCAATTTTTTTTTTTTAAAAACAAGGATAAAATAGAGCTTACTCAGTAAGTATATTATTGTATATATGTGTAGCACTATATATTCTCTTTTAATCAAACATCTCTTTAATTTGACTGAAGATTAATACAAAAAATAATCAAACGTGCATGCTAGTCTTTTGTCATCTCAAAACTAATTAACCAAAAAAATCACTCTCCATAAGTCAACAATCGATCTTCATAAATCCCAAATTAAACTTAATTCCCAATATCTTCCTTTTGGGTCAATGAAACATTCAATGTTGAATACTCGTAAATTCCAATTGATTCATTTTTGTTCCCAATTAGTAATATTTTAAAAACAAAAGTGAGATAGATGCAAATGAATTCACAAGTACTACTCACTGCTGCGTAGAAAATAATAACTTTTAAGAATTCAAACACATCAAGTCAAAGGAGTAAAAAGAATAAAAGAATAAAAATTGTGTAAGAGTTGGATTTTTATATTTTATCATTTTTGTTTTAAAATTTGAATAAAGTACTATTAACACAGGTAAACAAATAATCTACCGCGCGCGTCATGTAATCATACATGTGCAGATACATAATTAGCTAATTTTGTTAGTAATTTACTAATAATTGTGTGCGTACTTCGATTGAAGGAATTGATCACTTTGTTGTTGAAATTAAACTGGAGTATTCTTATTTAAAATAAACGTACAAGAATTAATAATTATTGTTCTATCAAATGTTATATATTTTGCCATAAACTATTATTGTTGTTTATTTTCTATTTCCGATCGATAATGATGTTATGCTAAGTCTGCGCTTTAACTAGCCATGTACGCGATGCGTACATGGCTGAGTATATATAATAAGCAGTAATATAAATGTGGTCTAGTTCATTTCTAATTGTAGTTATATTAAATATAGAGAAAATAAATTAACAAGGGTAGAGAGAGAGAGAGTTGGTGTAAATAAAAGACTATATATGCGTATCCAAAAGCTAGCTATTGCATTAACAAAAAAATTTGGTTTGTGAAATATTTGAGTGTTGTTATATTTCAACCTTCCCATACATATTTTCTACTAGGGGCCGGTGGTA
>QEOT01001175.1:0-12328 GCA_003123785.1 Pterocarya stenoptera
TTGGCAAGGGATCAAGGCCAAAAGGTCCTGCCAACCTATACTGGCCGATCAACGAAATATTAAGCCGAGGAACTAAGCCACGGCCCGAGTCTCCTAACGACTATTGTCAACGCAACTTACTAGTGATTCCACAAGACAATGCCTAGCTTCGTGTAGTGGAGCAGAATCGAATGCGTTGGCAGGGGACCAGGGCCCGAAGGTCCTGCCAACCTATCAGGGCCAATCCACGCGGTATAATGCATAGGAACCGAGCCACGGCCCAGACATGCTAACAACTTTTCTCAACGCAAGTCGCCAGTGATTCCACGGGACATTGCCCAGCTTCGTTCAATGGTGCAGAATAGAACACGTTGGCAAAGGAGCAGGACCAGAAGGTCCTGCCAACCTATAAAGGCCAATCAACGAATTATAAAGCATAGGAACTGAGCCAACGCTCAGATCTACAAACAACTATTCTCAACGCAAGTCGCCAGTGATTCCACGGGATATTGCCCAGCTTCGTGCAATGGTGCAGAATAGAACACGTTGGCAAAGGAGTAGGACCCGAAGGTCCTGCCAACCTATAAAGGCCAATCAACGAATTATAAAGCATAGGAACCGAGCCAACGCTCAGATCTACAAACAACTATTCTCAACGCAAGTCGCCAGTGATTCCACGGGATATTGCCCAGCTTCGTGCAATGGTGCAGAATAGAACACGTTGGCAAAGGAGTAGGACCCGAAGGTCCTGCCAACCTATAAAGGCCAATCAACGAATTATAAAGCATAGGAACCGAGCCAACGCTCAGATCTACAAACAACTATTCTCAACGCAAGTCGCCAGTGATTCCACGGGATATTGCCCAGCTTCGTGCAATGGTGCAGAATAGAACACGTTGGCAAAGGAGTAGGACCCGAAGGTCCTGCCAACCTATAAAGGCCAATCAACGAATTATAAAGCATAGGAACTGAGCCAACGCTCAGATCTACAAACAACGATTCTCAACACAAGTCGCCATTGATTCCACGGGACATTGCCCAGCTTCGTGCAATGGTGCAGAATCAAACTCGTTGGCAAGGGATCAAGGCCAAAAGGTCCTGCCAACCTATACTGGCCGATCAATGAAATATTAAGCCGAGGAACTAGGCCACGGCCCGAGTCTCCTAACGACTATTCTCAACGCAAGTTACTAGTGATTCCACGAGACAATGCCTAGCTTCGTCTAGTGGAGCAGAATCGAATGCGTTGGCAGGGGACTAGGGCCCGAAGGTCCTGCCAACCTATCAGGGCCAATCCACGCGGTATAAAGCATAGGAACCGAGCCACGGCCCGGACATGCGAACAACTTTTCTCAACGCAAGTCGCCAGTGATTCCACGGGACATTGCCCAGCTTGGTGCAATGGTGCATAATAGAACACGTTGGCAAAGGAGCAGGACCCGAAGGTCCTGCCAACCTATCGGGGCCAATCCATGCGGTATAAAGCATAGGAACTGAGCCACGGCCCGGACATGCTAACAACTTTTCTCAACGCAAGTCGCCAGTGATTCCACGGGACATTGCCCAGCTTCGTGCAATGGTGCAGAATAGAACACGTTGGCAAAGGAGCAGGACCCGAAGGTCCTGCCAACCTATAAAGGCCAATCAACGAATTATAAAGCATAGGAACTGAGCCAACGCTCAGATCTACAAACAACGATTCTCAACACAAGTCGCCATTGATTCCACGGGACATTGCCCAGCTTCGTGCAATGGTGCAGAATCGAACTCGTTGGCAAGGGATCAAGGCCAAAAGGTCCTGCCAACTTGTACTGGCCGATCAACGAAATATTTAGCCGAGGAACTAAGCCACGGCCCGAGTCTCCTAACGACTATTCTCAATGCAAGTTACTAGTGATTCCACGAGACAATGCCTAGCTTCGTGTAGTGGAGCAGAATCGAACGCGTTGGTAGGGGACCAGGGCCCGAAGGTCCTGCCAACCTATCAGGGCCAATCCACGCGGTATAAAGCATAGGAACCGAGCCACGGCCCGGACATGCTAACAACGTTTCTCAACGCAAGTCGCCAGTGATTCCACGGGATATTGCCCAGCTTCGTGCAATGGAGCAGAATAGAACACGTTGGCAGAGGAGCAGGGCCCGAAGGTCCTGCCAACCTATCAGGGCCAATCCACGCGGTATAAAGCATAGGAACCGAGCCACGGCCCGGACATGCTAACAACGTTTCTCAACGCAAGTCGCCAGTGATTCCACGGGATATTGCCCAGCTTCGTGCAATGGAGCAGAATAGAACACGTTGGCAGAGGAGCAGGGCCCGAAGGTCCTGCCAACCTATCAGGGCCAATCCACGCGGTATAAAGCATAGGAACCGAGCCACGGCCCGGACATGCTAACAACGTTTCTCAACGCAAGTCGCCAGTGATTCCACGGGATATTGCCCAGCTTCGTGCAATGGAGCAGAATAGAACACGTTGGCAGAGGAGCAGGGCCCGAAGGTCCTGCCAACCTATCAGGGCCAATCCACGCGGTATAAAGCATAGGAACCGAGCCACGGCCCGGACATGCTAACAACGTTTCTCAACGCAAGTCGCCAGTGATTCCACGGGATATTGCCCAGCTTCGTGCAATGGAGCAGAATAGAACACGTTGGCAGAGGAGCAGGGCCCGAAGGTCCTGCCAACCTATCAGGGCCAATCCACGCGGTATAAAGCATAGGAACCGAGCCACGGCCCGGACATGCTAACAACGTTTCTCAACGCAAGTCGCCAGTGATTCCACGGGATATTGCCCAGCTTCGTGCAATGGAGCAGAATAGAACACGTTGGCAGAGGAGCAGGGCCCGAAGGTCCTGCCAACCTATCAGGGCCAATCCACGCGGTATAAAGCATAGGAACCGAGCCACGGCCCGGACATGCTAACAACGTTTCTCAACGCAAGTCGCCAGTGATTCCACGGGATATTGCCCAGCTTCGTGCAATGGAGCAGAATAGAACACGTTGGCAGAGGAGCAGGGCCCGAAGGTCCTGCCAACCTATCAGGGCCAATCCACGCGGTATAAAGCATAGGAACCGAGCCACGGCCCGGACATGCTAACAACGTTTCTCAACGCAAGTCGCCAGTGATTCCACGGGATATTGCCCAGCTTCGTGCAATGGAGCAGAATAGAACACGTTGGCAGAGGAGCAGGGCCCGAAGGTCCTGCCAACCTATACTGGCCGATCAACGAAATATTAAGCCGAGGAACTAAGCCACGGCCCGAGTCTCCTAACGACTATTCTCAATGCAAGTTACTAGTGATTCCACGAGACAATGCCTAGCTTCATGTAGTGGAGCAGAATCGAATGCGTTGGCAGGGGACCAGGGCCCGAAGGTCCAGCCAACCTATCATGGCCAATCCACGCGGTATAAAGCACAGGAACCGAGCCACGGCCCGGACATGCTAATAACTTTTCCCAACGCAAGTCGCCAGTGATTCCATGGGACATTGCCCAGCCTCGTGCAATGGTGCAGAATAGAAAACGTTGGCAAAGGAGCAGCACCAGAAGGTCTTGCCAACCTATAGAGGCCAATCAACTAAGTATAAAGCACAGGAACTGAGCCAAGGCTCAGACCTACTAACAACGATTCTCAATTCAAGTCGCCATTGATTCCACGGGACATTGCCCAGCTTCGTGCAATGATGCAGAATAGAACACGTTGGCAAAGGAGCAGGACCTGAAGGTCCTGCCAACCTATAAAGGCCAATCAACGAATTATAAAGCATTGGAACTGAGCCAAGGCTCAGACCAACTAAAACCGATTCTCAGCACAAGTCGCCATTGATTCCACGGGACATTGCCCAGCTTCGTGCAATGGTGCAAAATAGAACACGTTGGCAAAGGAGCCGGACCCAAAGGTCCTGCCTACCTATAAAGGCCAATCAACGAATTATAAAGCACAGGAACTGAGCCAAGGCTCAGACCTACTAACAACGATTCTCAACACAAGTCGCCGTTGATTCCACAGGACATTGCCCAGCTTCGTGCAATGGTGCAGAATCGAACTCGTTGGCAAGGGATTAAGGCCAAATGGTCCTGCGAACCTATACTGGCCGATCAACTAAGTATTAAGCCGAGGAACTAAGCCAGGGCAGAAATCTCCTAACGACTATTCTCAACGCAAGTTACTAGTGATTCCACGAGACAATGCGTAGCTTCGGGTAGTGGAGCATAATCGAACGCGTTGGCAGGGGACCACGGCCCGAAGGTCCTGCCAACCTATCAGGGCCAATCCACGCGGTATAAAGCATAGGAACCGAGCCATGGTCCGGACATGCTAAGAACTTTTCTCAACGCAAGTCGGCAGTGATTCCACGGGACATTGCCCAGCTTCGTGCAATGGTGCAGAATCGAACTCCTTGGCAAGGGATCAAGGCCAAAAGGTCTTGCCAACCTATACTGGCCGATCAACGAAGTATTAAGCTGAGGAACTAAGCCACGGCCCGAATCCCCTAACGACTATTCTCAATGCAAGTTACTAGTGATTCCACGAGACAATGCCTAGCTTCGTGTAGTGGAGCAGAATCGAATGCGTTGGCAGGGGACCAGGGCCCGAAGGTCCAGCCAACCTATCATGGCCAATCCACGCGGTATAAAGCATAGGAACCGAGCCACGGCCCCGACATGCTAATAACTTTTCCCAACGCAAGTCGCCAGTGATTCCATGGGACATTGCCAGCCTCGTGCAATGGTGCAGAATAGAAAACGTTGGCAAAGGAGCAGCACCAGAAGGTCCTGCCAACCTATAGAGGCCAATCAACTAAGTATAAAGCACAGGAACTGAGCCAAGGCTCAGACCTACTAACAACGATTCTCAATTCAAGTCGCCATTGATTCCACGGGACATTGCCCAGCTTCGTGCAATGATGCAGAATAGAACACGTTGGCAAAGGAGCAGGACCTGAAGGTCCTGCCAACCTATAAAGGCCAATCAACGAATTATAAAGCATTGGAACTGAGCCAAGGCTCAGACCAACTAAAACCGATTCTCAGCACAAGTCGCCATTGATTCCACGGGACATTGCCCAGCTTCGTGCAATGGTGCAGAATAGAACACGTTGGCAAAGGAGCCGGACCCAAAGGTCCTGCCTACCTATAAAGGCCAATCAACGAATTATAAAGCACAGGAACTGAGCCAAGGCTCAGACCTACTAACCACGATTCTCAACACAAGTCGCCGTTGATTCCACAGGACATTGCCCAGCTTCGTGCAATGGTGCAGAATCGAACTCGTTGGCAAGGGATTAAGGCCAAATGGTCCTGCCAACCTATACTAGCCGATCAACTAAGTATTAAGCCGAGGAACTAAGCCAGGGCACAAATCTCCTAACGACTATTCTCAACGCAAGTTACTAGTGATTCCACGAGACAATGCGTAGCTTTGGGTAGTGGAGCATAATCGAACGCGTTGGCAGGGGACCACGGCCCGAAGGTCCTGCCAACCTATCAGGGCCAATCCACGCGGTATAAAGCATAGGAACCGAGCCATGGTCCGGACATGCTAAGAACTTTTCTCAACGCAAGTCGGCAGTGATTCCACGGGACATTGCCCAGCTTCGTGCAATGGTGCAGAATCGAACTCCTTGGCAAGGGATCAAGGCCAAAAGGTCTTGCCAACCTATACTGGCCGATCAACGAAGTATTAAGCTGAGGAACTAAGCCACGGCCCGAATCCCCTAACGACTATTCTCAATGCAAGTTACTAGTGATTCCACGAGACAATGCCTAGCTTCGTGTAGTGGAGCAGAATCGAACGCGTTCGCAGGGGACCAGGGCCCGAAGGTCCTGCCAACCTATCACGGCCAATCCACGCGGTATAAGGGATAGGAACCGAGCCACGGCCGAGACAAGCTAAGAATTTTTCTCAACGCAAGTCGCCAGTGATTCCACAGGACATTGCCCAGCTTCGTGCAATGGTGCAGAATAGAACACGTTGGCAAAGGGGCAGGACCCGACGGTCCAGCCAACCTATAAAGGCCAATCAAAGAATTATAAAGCATAGGAACTGAGCCAAGGCTCAGACCTACAAACAACGATTCTCAACACAAGTCGCCATTGATTCCACGGGACGTTGCCCAGCTTCGTGCAGTGGTGCAGAATCGAACTCGTTGGCAAGGGATCAAGGGCAAAAGGTCCTGCCAACCTATACTGGCCGATCAATGAAGTATTAAGCTGAGGATCTAAGCCACGGCTCGAATCTCCTAACGACTATTCTCAACGCAAGTTACTAGTGATTCCACGAGACAATGCCTAGCTTCGTGCAGTGGAGCAGAATCGAACGCGTTGGCAGGGGACCAGGGCCCGAAGGTCCTGCCATCCTATCAGGGCCAATCCACGCGGTATAAAGCATCGGAACCGAGCCACGGCCCGGACATGCTAACAAATTTTCTCAACGCAAGTCGCCAGTGATTCCACGGGACATTGCCCAGCCTCGTGCAATGGTGCAGAATAGAACACGTTGGCAAACAAGCAGGACCCGAATGTCCTGCCAACCTATAAAGGCCAATCAACGAATTATAAAGCACAGGAACTGAGCCAAGGCTCAGACCTACTAACAACGATTCTCAACACAAGTCGCCATTGATTCCACGGGACATTGCCCAGCTTCGTGCAATGGTGCAGAATAGAACACGTTGGCAAAGGAGCAGGACCCAAAGGTCCTGCCTACCTATAAAGGCCAATTAACGAATTATAAAGCACAGGAACTGAGCCAAGGCTCAGACCTACTAACAACGATTCTCAACATAAGTCGCCGTTGATTCCACAGGACATTGCCCAGCTTCGTGCAATGGTGCAGAATCGAACTCGTTGGCAAGGGATTAAGGCCAAAAGGTCCTGCCAACCTATACTGGCCGATCAACTAAGTATTAAGCCGAGGAACTAAGCCAGGGCACAAATCTCCTAACGACTATTCTCAATGCAAGTTACTAGTGATTCCACGAGACAATGCCTAGCTTCGTGTAGTGGAGCAGAATCGAACACGTTGGCAGGGGACCAGGGCCCTCAGGTCCTGCCAACCTATCAGGGCCAATCCACGCGGTATAAAGCATAGGAACTGAGCCACGGCCCGGACATGCTAAGAACTTTTCTCAACGCAAGTCGCCAGGGATTCCACGGGACATTGCCCAGCTTCGTGCAATGGTGCAGAATCGAACACGTTGGCAAAGGAGCAGGACCCGAAGGTCCTGCCAACCTATAAAGGCCAATCAAAGAATTATAAAGCATAGGAACTGAGCCAAGGCTCAGACCTACTAACAACGATTCTCAACACAAGTCGCCATTGATTCCTCGGGACATTGCCCATATTCGTGCAATGGTGCAGAATCGAACTCGTTGGCAAGGGATCAAGGCCAAAACGTCTAGCCAACCTATACTGGCCGATCAACTAAGTATTAAGCCGAGGAACTAAGGCATGGCTCAAATCTCCTAACGACTATTCTCAATGCAAGTTACTAGTGATTCCACGAGACAATGCCTAGCTTCGTGCAGTGGAGCAGAATCGAACGCGTTGGCAGGGGACCAGGGCCCGAAGGTCCTGCCAACCTATCAGGGCCAATCCACGCGGTATAAAGCATAGGAACCGAGCCACGGCCCGAACATGCTAAGAACTTTTCTCAATGCAAGTCGCCAGTGATTCCACGGGACATTGCCCAGCTTCGTGCAATGGTGCAGAATCGAACACGTTGGCAAAGGAGCAGGACCCGAAGGTCCTGCCAACCTATAAAGGCCAATCAAAGAATTATAAAGCATAGGAACTGAGCCAAGGCTCAGACCTACTAACAACGATTCTCAACACAAGTCGCCATTGATTCCTCGGGACATTGCCCATATTCGTGCAATGGTGCAGAATCGAACTCGTTGGCAAGGGATCAAGGCCAAAACGTCTAGCCAACCTATACTGGCCGATCAACTAAGTATTAAGCCGAGGAACTAAGGCATGGCTCAAATCTCCTAACGACTATTCTCAATGCAAGTTACTAGTGATTCCACGAGACAATGCCTAGCTTCGTGCAGTGGAGCAGAATCGAACGCGTTGGCAGGGGACCAGGGCCCGAAGGTCCTGCCAACCTATCAGGGCCAATCCACGCGGTATAAAGCATAGGAACCGAGCCACGGCCCGAACATGCTAAGAACTTTTCTCAATGCAAGTCGCCAGTGATTCCACGGGACATTGCCCAGCTTCGTGCAATGGTGCATAATTGAACACGTTGGCAAAGGAGCAAGACCCGAAGGTCCTGCCAACCTATAATGGCCAATCAACGAATTATAAAGCAGAGGAACTGAGCCAACGCTCAGACCTACAAACAACAATTCTCAACACAAGTTGCAATTGATTCCACGGTACATTGCCTAGCTTCGTTCAATGGTGCAGAATCGAACTCGTTGGTAAGGGATCTAGGCCAAAAGGTCCTGCCAACCTATACTGGCCGATCAACGAAGTATTAAGCTGAGGAACTAAGCCACAGCTCGAATCTCCTAACAACTATCCTCAACGCAAGTTACTAGTGATTCCACGAGACAATGCCTAGCTTCGTGTAGTGGAGCCGAATCGAAAGCGTTGGCAGGGGACCAGGGCTCGAAGGTCCTGCCAACCTATCAGGGCCAATCCACGCGGTATAAAGCATAGGAACCGAGCCACGGCCCGGACATGCAAAAAACTTTTCTCAACGCAAGTCGCCAGTGATTCCATGGGACATTGCCCAGCCTCGTGCAATGGTGCAGAATAGAACACGTTGGCAAAGGAGCAGCACCAGAAGGTCCTGCCAACCTATAGAGGCCAATCAACTAAGTATAAAGCACAGGAACCGAGCCAAGGCTCAGACCTACTAACAACGATTCTCAACACAAGTCGCCATTGATTCCACGGGACATTGCCCAGCTTCGTGCAATGGTGCAGTATAGAACACGTTGGCAAAGGAGAAGGACCCGAAGGTCCTGCTAACCTGTAAAGGCCAATCAACGAATTATAAAGCATAGGAACTGAGCCACCGCTGAGACCTACAAACAACGATTCTCTTCACAAGTCACCATTGATTCCACTGGACATTGCCCAGGTTCGTGCAATGATGCAGAATAGAACAAGTTGGGAAAGGAGCAGGACCCGAAGGTCCTGCCAACCTATAACGGCCAATCAAAGAATTATAAAGCATAGGAACTGAGCCAAGGCTCAGACCTACTAACAACGATTCTCAACACAAGTCGCCATTGATTCCTCGGGACATTGCCCATATTTGTGCAATGGTGCAGAATCGAAGTCATTGGCAAGGGATCGAGGCCAAAAGGTCCTGCCAACCTATACTGGCCGATCAACATAGTATTAAGCTGAGGAACTAAGGCACAGTTCGAATCTCCTAACGACTATTCTCAACGCAAGTTACTAGTGATTCCACGAGACAATGCCTAGCTTCGTGCAGTAGAGCAGAATCGAACGCGTTGGCAGGGGACCAGGGCCCGAAGCTCCTGCCAACATATCAGGGCCAATCCACGCGGTATAAAGCATAGGAACCGAGCCACGGCCCGGACATGCTAACAACTTTTCTCAACCCAAGTCGCCAGTGATTCCACGAGACATTGCCCAGCTTCGTGCAATGGTGCATAATAGAACACGTTGGCAAAGGAGCAGGACCCGAAGGACCTGCCAACCTATAAAGGCCAATCAACGAATTATAAAGCACAGGAACTGAGCCAAGGCTCAGACCTACTAACAACGATTCTCAACACAAGTCGCCATTGATTCCACGGGACATTGTGCAACTTCGTGCAATGGTGCAGAATAGAACACGTTGGCAAAGGAGCAGGACCCACAGGTCCTGTCAACCTATAAAGGCCAATCAACGAATTATAAAGCATAGGAATTGAGCCAAGGCTCAGACCTAATAGCAACGATGCTCAACACAAGTCGCCATTGATTCCTCGGGACATTGCCCAGATTCGTGGAGTGGTGCAGAATCGAACTCGTTGGCAAGGGATCAAGGCCAAAAGGTCCTGCCAACCTATTCTGGCCGATCAACTAAGTATTAAGCCGAGGAACTAAGCCACGGCTCAAATCTCCTAACGACTATTCTCAATGCAAGTTACTAGTGATTCCACGAGACAATGCCTAGCTTCGTGTAGTGGAGCAGAATCGAACGCGTTGGCAGGGGACCAGGGCCCGAAGGTCCTGCCAACCTATCAGGGCCAATCCACGCGGTATAAAGCATAGGAACCGAGCCATGGCCCGGACATGCTAAGAACTTTTCTCAACGCAAGTCGCCAGTGATTCCATGGGACAATGCCCAGCTTCGTGCAATGGTGCAGAATAGAACACGTTGGCAAAGGAGCAGGACCTGAATGTCCTGCCAACTTATAAAGACCAATCAACGAATTATAAAGCATAGGAACTGAGCCAACGCTCAGACCTACAAACAACAATTCTCAACACAAGTCGCCATTGATTCCACGGTACATTGCCCAGCTTCGTGCAATGGTGCAGAATTGAACTCGTTGGCAAGGGATCTAGGCCAAAAGGTCCTGCCAACCTATACTGGCCGATCAACGTAGTATTAAGCTGAGGAACTAAGCCACGGCTCGAATCTCCTAACGACTATTCTCAACGCAAGTTACTAGTGATTCCACGAGACAATGCCTAGCTTCGTGTAGTGGAGCAGAATCGAACGCGTTGGCAGGGGACCAGGGCCCGAAGGTCCTGCCAACCTATCAGGGCCAATCCAAGCGGTATAAAGCATAGGAACCGAGCCATGGCCCGGACATGCTAAGAACTTTTCTCAACGCAAGTCGCCAGTGATTCCATGGGACAATGCCCAGCTTCGTGCAATGGTGCAGAATAGAACACGTTGGCAAAGGAGCAGGACCTGAATGTCCTGCCAACTTATAAAGGCCAATCAACGAATTATAAAGCATAGGAACTGAGCCAACGCTGAGACCCACAAACAACGATTCTCAACACAAGTCGCCATTGATTCCACGGGACATTGCCCAACTTCGTGCAATGGTGCAGAATCGAACTCGTTGGCAAGGGATCAAGGCCAAAAGGTCCTGCCGACCTATACTGGCCGATCAAAGTAGTATTAAGCTGAGGACCTAAGCCACGACTCGAATCTCCTAACGACTATTCTCAACGCAAGTTACTAGTGATTCCACGAGACAATGCCGAGCTTCGTGTAGTGGAGCAGAATCGAACGCGTTGGCAGGGGACCAGGGCCCGAAGGTCCTGCCAACCTTTCAGGGCCAATCCACGCGGTATAAAGCATAGGAATCGAGCCACGGCCCGGACATGCTAACAACTTTTCTCAACGCAAGTCGCCAGTGATTCCAGGGGACATTGCCCAGCTTCATGCAATGGTGCATAATAGAACACGTTGGCAAAGGAGCTGGACCCGAAGGTCCTGCCAACCTATAAAGGCCAATCAACGAATTATAAAGCACAGGAACTGAGCCAAGGCTCAGACCTACTAACAACGATTGTCAACACAAGTCGCCATTGATTCCACGGGACATTGCCCAGGTTCGTGCAATTGTGCAGAATAGAACACGTTGGCAAAGGAACAGGACCCAAAGGTCCTGCCAACCTATAAATGCCAATCAACGAAATATAAAGCACAGGAACTGAGCCAAGGCTCAGACCTACTAACAACGCTTCTCAACACAAGTCGCCATTGATTCCATGGGACATTGCCCAGCTTCATGCAATGGTGCAGAATCGAACTCGTTGGCAAAGGACCAGGACCCGAAGGTCCTGCCAACCTACAAAGGCCAATCAAAGAATTATAAAGCATTGGAACCGAGCCACGGCCCGGACATGCTAAGAACTTTTCTTAAGCTGAGGAACTAAGCCACAGCTTGAATCTCCTAACGACTATTCTCAACGCAAGTTACTAGTGATTCCACGAGACAATCGCTAACTTCGTGTAGTGGAGCAGAATCGAACGCGTTGGCAGGGGACCAGGGCCCGAAGGCCCTGCCAACCTATCAAGGCCAGTGATTCCAGGGGACATTGCCCAGCTTCATGCAATGGTGCATAATAGAACACGTTGGCAAAGGAGCTAGACCCGAAGGTCCTGCCAACCTATAAAGGCCAATCAACGAATTATAAAGCACAGGAACTGACCCAAGGCTCAGACCTACTAACAACGATTCTCAACACAAGTCGCCATTGGTTCCTCGGGACATTGCCCAGATTCGTGCAATGGTGCAGAATCGAACTCGTTGGCAAGGGATCAAGGCCAAAAGGTCTTGACAACCTATACTGGCCGATCAACTAAGTATTAAGCTGAGGAACTAAGCCACAGCTCAAATCTCCTAACGACTATTCT
>QEOT01001175.1:23713-51939 GCA_003123785.1 Pterocarya stenoptera
TCAACACAAGTCGCCATTGATTCCACGGGACATTGCCCAGCTTCGTGCAATGGTGCAGAATCGAACTCGTTGCCAAGGGATCAAGGCAAAAAGGTCCTGCCAACCTATACTGGCCGATCAACAATGTATTAAGCTGAGGAACTAAGCCACGGCCCGAATCTCCTAACGACTATTCTCCACGCAAGTTACTAGTGATTCCACGAGACAATGCCTAGCTTCGTGTAGGGGAGCAGAATCGAACGCGTTGGCAGGGGACCAGGTCCCGAAGGTCCTGTCAACCTATCAGGGCCAATCCACGCGGTATAAAGCATAGGAACCGAGCCACGACCCGAACATGCTAAGAACTTTTCTCAAAGCAAGTCGCCAGTGATCCCACGGGACATTGCCCAGCTTTGTGCAATGCTGCAGAATAGAACACTTTGGCAAAGGACCAGGACCCGAAGGTCCTGCCAACCTATAAAGGCCAATCAACGAATTATAAAGCACAGGAACTGATCCAAGGCTCAGACCTACTAACAACGATTCTCAACACAAGTCGCCATTGATTCCACGTGACATTGCCCAGCTTCGTGCAATGGTGCAGAATCGAACTCGTCGGCAAGGGATCAAGGCCAAAAGGTCCTGCCAACCTATTCTGGCCGATCAACGAAGTATTAAGCTGAGGAACTAAGCCACGGCCCGAATCTCCTAACGACTATTCTCAACGCATGTTACTAGTCATTCCACGAGACATTGCCTGGCTTCGTGTAGTGGAGCAGAATCGAACGCGTTGGCAGGGGACCAGGGCCCGAAGGTCCTGCCAACCTATCAGGGCCAATCCACGCTGTATAAAGCATAGGAACCGAGCCACGGCGCGGAGATGCTAACAACTTTTCTCAACATAAGTCGCCAGTGATTCCACGGGACATTGCCCAGCTTCGTGCAATGCTGCAGAATAGAACACGTTGGCAAAGGACCAGGACCCGAAGGTCCTGCGAACCTACAAAGGCCAATCAAAGAATTATATAGCATAGGAACTGAGCCAAAGCTCAGACCTACTAACAACGATTCTCAACACAAGTCGCCATTGATTCCTCGGGACATTGCCCAGATTCGTGCAATGGTGCAGAATCGAACTCGTTGGCAAGGGATCAAGGCCAAAAGGTCTTGCCAACCTATACTGGCCGATCAACTAAGTATTAAGCTGAGGAACTAAGCCACGGCCCGAATCTCCTAACGACTATTCTCAACGCAAGTTACTAGTGATTCCACGAGACATTGCCTGGCTTCGTGTAGTGGAGCAGAATCGAACGCGTTGGCAGGGGACCAGGGCCCGAAGGTCCTGCCAGCCTATCAGGGCCAGTCCACGTTGTATAAAGCATAGGAACCGAGCCACGGCGCGGAGATGCTAACAACTTTTCTCAACGTAAGTCGCCAGTGATTCCACGGGACATTGCCCAGCTTCATGCAATGGTGCATAATAGAACACGTTGGCAAAGGAGCAGGACCCAAAGGTCCTGCCAACCTATAAAGGCCAATCAACGAATTATAAAGCACAAGAACTGAGCCAAGGCTCAGACCTACTAACAATGATTCTCCACACAAGTCGCCATTGATTCCACGTGACATTGCCCAGCTTCGTGCAATGGTGCAGAATCGAACTCGTCGGCAAGGGATCAAGGCCAAAAGGTCCTGCCAACCTATACTGGCCGATCAACTAAGTATTAAGCTGAGGAACTAAGCCACGGCCCGAATCTCCTAACGACTATTCTCAACGCAAGTTACTAGTGATTCCACGAGACATTGCCTAGCTTCGTGTAGTGGAGCATAATCGAACGCGTTGGCAGGGGACCAGGGCCCGAAGGTCCTGCCAACCTATCAGGGCCAATCCACGCGGTATAAAGCATAGGAACCGAGCCACGGCCCGGACATGCTAACTACTTTTCTCAACGCAAGTCGCCAGTGATTCCACGGGACATTGCCCAGCTTCATGCAATGGTGCATAATAGAACACGTTGGCAAAGGAGCAGGACCCGAAGGTCCTGCCAACCTATCAAGGCCAATCAACGAATTATAAGGCACAGGAACTGAGCCAAGGCTCAGACCTACTAACAACGATTCTCAACACAAGTCGCCATTGATTCCACGGGACATTGCCCAAATTCGTGCAATGGTGCAGAATCGAACTCGTTGGCAAGGGATCAGGGCCAAAAGGTCTTGCCAACCTATACTGGCCGATCAACTAAGTATTAAGCTTTGGAACTAAGCCACAGCTTAAATCTCCTAACGACAACTCTCAACGCAAGTTACTAGTGATTCCACGAGACAATGCCTAGCTTCGTGTAGTGGAGCAGAGTCGAACGCGTTGGCAGGGGACCAGGGCCCGAAGGTCCTGCCAACCTATCAGGGCCAATCCACGCGGTATAAAGCATAGGAACCGAGCCACGGCCCGGACATGCTAACTACTTTTCTCAATGCAAGTCGCCAGTGATTCCACGGGACATTGCCCAGCTTCGTGCAATGGTGCAGAATAGAACACGTTGGCAAAGGAGCAGGACCCGAAGGTCCTGCCAACCTATCAGGGCCAATCCACGCGGTATAAAGCATAGGAACTGAGCCACGGCCCGGACATGCTAACAACTTTTCTCGACGCAAGTCGCCAGTGATTCCACGAGACATTGCCCAGCTTCGTGCAATGGTGCAGAATAGAACACGTTGGCAAAGGAGCAGGAGCCGAAGGTCCTGCCAACCTATAAAGGCCAATCAACTAATTATAAAGCATAGGAATTGAGCCAACGCTCAGATCTACAAACAACGATTCTCAACACAAGTCGCCATTGATTCCACGGGACATTGCCCAGCTTCGTGCAATGGTGCAGAATCGAACTCGTTGGCAAGGGATCAAGGCCAAAAGGTCCTGCCAACCTATACTGGCCGATCAATGAAGTATTAAGCTGAGGAACTAAGCCACAGCTCGAATCTCCCAACGAATATTCTCAACGCAAGTTACTAGTGATTCCAAGAGACAATGCCTAGCTTCGTGTAGTGGAGCAGAATTGAACGCATTGCCAGGGGACCAGAGCCAAAAGGTCCTGCCAACCTATTAGGGCCAATCCATGCGGTATAAAGCATAGGAACCGAGCCACGGCCCGGACATGCTAACAACTTTTATCAACGCAAGTCGCCAGTGATTCCATGGGACATTGCCTAGCTTCGTGCAATGGTGCAGAATCGAACTCGTTGGCAAGGGATCAAGGCCAAAAGGTCCTGCCAACCAATAAAGGCCAATCAACAAAGTATAAAGCACAGGAACTGAGCCAAGGCTCAGACCTACTAACAACGATTCTCAACACAAGTCGCCATTGATTCCACGTGACATTGCCCAGCTTCGTGCAATGGTGCAGAATCGTACTCGTTGGCAAGGGATCAAGGCCAAAAGGTCCTGCCAACCTATATTCGCCGATAGACAAAGTATTAAGCTGAGGAACTAAGCCACGGCTCGAATCTCCCAACGAATATTCTCAACGCAAGTTACTAGTGATTCCAAGAGACAATGCCTAGCTTCGTGTAGTGGAGCAGAATTGAACGCATTGCCAGGGGACCAGAGCCCGAAGGTCCTGCCAACCTATTAGGGCCAATCCATGCGGTATAAAGCATAGGAACCGAGCCACGGCCCGGACATGCTAACAACTTTTATCAACGCAAGTCGACAGTGATTCCACGGGACATTGCCCAGCTTCGTGCAATGGTGTTGAATAGAACACGTTGGTAAAGGAGCAGGACCCGAAGGTCCTGCCAACCAATAAAGGCCAATCAACAAAGTATAACGCACAGGAACTGAGCCAAGGCTCAGACCTACTAACACTGATTCTCAACACAAGTCGCCATTGATTCCTCGGGACATTGCCCAGCTTCGTGCAGTGGTGCAGAATCGAACTCGTTGGCAAGGGATCATGGCCAAAAGGTCCTGCCAACCTATACTGGCCGACAAACGAAGTATTATGCTGAGGAACTAAGCCACGGCTCGAATCTCCCAACGACTATTCTCAACGCAAGTTACTAGTGAATCCACGAGACAATGCCAAGCTTCGAGTTGTGGAGCTGAATCGAACGCGTTGGCAGGGGACCAGGGCCCGAAGGTCCTGCCAACCTATCAGGGCCAATCCACGCGGTATAAAGCATAGGAACCGAGCCACGGCCCGGACATGCTAACAACTTTTCTCAACGCAAGTCGCCAGTGATTCCACGGGACATTGCCCAGCTTCGTGCAATGGTGCAGAATAGAACACGTTGGCAAAGGAGCAGGACCCGAAGGTCCTGCCAACCTATAAAGGCCAATCAACGAATTATAAAGCATAGGAACTGAGCCAACGCTCAGATCTACAAACAACGATTCTCAACACAAGTCGCCATTGATTCCACGGGACATTGCCCAGCTTCGTGCAATGGTGCAGAATCGAACTCGTTGGCAAGGGATCAAGGCCAAAAGGTCCTGCCAACCTATACTGGCCGATCAACGAAATATTAAGCCGAGGAACTAAGCCACGGCCCGAGTCTCCTAACGACTATTCTCAACGCAAGTTACTAGTGATTCCACGAGACAATGCCTAGCTTCGTGTAGTGGAGCAGAATCGAACGCGTTGGCAGGGGACCAGGGCCCGAAGGTCCTGCCAACCTATCAGGGCCAATCCACGCGGTATAAAGCATAGGAACCGAGCCACGGCCCGGACATGCTAACAACTTTTCTCAACGCAAGTCGCCAGTGATTCCATGGGACATTGCCTAGCTTCGTGCAATGGTGCAGAATCGAACTCGTTGGCAAGGGATCAAGGCCAAAAGGTCCTGCCAACCTATATTGGCCGATCAACAAAGTCTTAGGCTGAGGAACTAAGCCACGGCTCGAATCTCCTAACGACTATTCTCAACGTAATTTACTAGTGATTCCACGAGACAGTGCCTAGCTTCGTGTAGTGGAGCAGAATTGAACGCATTGGCAGGGCACCAGAGCCCGAAGGTCCTGCCAACCTATCAGGGCCAATCCATGCGGTATAAAGCATAGGAACCGAGCCATGGCCCGGACATGCTAACAAGTTTTATCAACGCAAGTCGACAGTGATTCCACGGGACATTGCCCAGCTTCGTGCAATGGTGTTGAATAGAACACGTTGGTAAAGGTGCAGGACCCGAAGGTCCTGCCAACATATAAAGGCCATTCAACGAATTATAAAGCACAGGAACTGAGCCAAGGCTCAAACCTACTAACAACAATTCTCAACACAAGTCACCATTGATTCCACGGGACATTGCCTAGCTTCGTGCAATGGTGCTGAATAGAACACGTTGGCAAAGGAGCCGGACCCGAAGGTCCTGCCAACCTATAAAGGCCAATCAACGAATTATAAAGCAGAGGAACTGAGCCAAGGCTCAGACCTACTAACAACGATTCTCAACACAAGTCGCCATTGATTCCACACGACATTGCCCAGCTTCGTGCAATGGTGCAGAATCGAACTCGTTGGCAAGGGATCAAGGCCAAAAGGTCCTGCCAACCTATATTGGCCGATAGACAAAGTATTAAGCTGAGGAACTAAGCCACGGCTCGAATCTCCCAACGAATATTCTCAACGCAAGTTACTAGTGATTCCAAGAGACAATGCCTAGCTTCGTGTAGTGGAGCAGAATTGAACGCATTGCCAGGGGACCAGAGCCCGAAAGTCCTGCCAACCTATTAGGGCCAATCCATGCGGTATAAAGCATAGGAACTGAGCCACGGCCCGGACATGCTAACAACTTTTCTCAATGCAAGTCGCCAGTGATTCCACGGGACATTTCCCAGCTTCGTGCAATGGTGTTGAATAGAACACGTTGGTAAAGGAGTAGGACCCGAAGGTCCTGCCAACCAATAAAGGCCAATCAACGAAGTATAACGCACAGGAACTGAGCCAAGGCTCAGGCCTACTAACAACGATTCTCAACTCAAGTCGCCATTGATTCCACGGAACATTGCCCAGCTTCGTGCAATGGTGCAGAATCGAACTCGTTGGCAAGGGATCAAGGCCAAAAGGTCCTGCCAACCTATACTGGCCGATAAACGAAGTATTAAGCTGAGGAACTAAGCCACGGCTCGAATCTCCCAACGACTATTCTCAACGCAAGTTACTAGTGAGTCCAAGAGACAATGCCTAGATTTGTGTAGTGGAGCAGAATCAAACGCGTTGGTAGGGGACCAGGGCCCGAAGGTCCTACCAACCTATCAGGGCCAATCCACGAGGTATAAAGCATAGGAACCGAGACACGGCCCGGACATGCTAACAACTTTTCTCAACGCAAGTCGCCTGTGATTCCACGGGACATTGCCCAGCTTCGTGCAATGGTGCTGAAAAGAACCCGTTGGCAAAGGAGCAGGACCCGAAGGTCCTGCCAACCTATAAAGGCCAGTCAACGAATTATAAAGCACAGGAACTGAGCCAAGGCTCAAACCTACAAACAACAATTCTCAGCACAAGTCACCATTGATTCCACGGGACATTGCCTAGCTTCGTACAATGGTGCTGAATAGAACACGTTGGCAAAGGAGCAGGACCCGAAGGTCTTGCCAACCTATAATGGCCAATCAACGAATTATAAAGCAGAGGAACTGAGCCAAGGCTCAGACCTACTAACACTGATTCTCAACACAAGTCGCCATTGATTCCACGGGACCTTGCCCAGCTTCGTGCAATGGTGCAGAATCGAACTCGTTGGCAAGGGATCAAGGCCAAAAGGTCCTGCCAACCTACACTGGCCGATAAACGAGGTATTAAGCTGAGGAACTAAGCCACGGCTCGAATCTCCCAACGACTATTCTCAACGCAAGTTACTAGTGAGTCCAAGAGACAATGCCTAGATTTGTGTAGTGGAGCAGAATCAAACGCGTTGGTAAGGGACTAGGGCCCGAAGGTCCTACCAACCTATCAGGGCCAATCCACGAGGTATAAAGCATAGGAACCGAGACACGCCCCGGACATGCTAACAACTTTTCTCAACGCAAGTTGCCTGTGATTCCACGGGACATTGCCCAGCTTCGTGCAATGGTGCTGAAAAGAACCCGTTGGCAAAGGAGCAGGACCCGAAGGTCCTGCCAACCTATAAAGGCCAGTCAACGAATTATAAAGCACAGGAACTGAGCCAAGGCTCAAACCTACTAACAACAATTCTCAACACAAGTCACCATTGATTCCACGGGACATTGCCTAGCTTCGTGCAATGGTGCTGAATAGAACACGTTGGCAAAGGAGCAGGACCCGAAGGTCCTGCCAACCTATAAAGGCCAATCAACAAATTATAAAGCAGAGGAACTGAGCCAAGGCTCAGACCTACTAACACTGATTCTCAACACAAGTCGCCATTGATTTCACGGGACATTGCCCAGCTTCGTGCAATGGTGCAGAATCGAACTCGTTGGCAAGGGATCAAGGCCAAAAGGTCCTGCCAACCTATACTGGCCGATAAACCAAGTATTAAGCTGAGGAACTAAGCCACGGCTCGAATCTCCCAACGACTATTCTCAACGCAAGTTACTAGTGAGTCCAAGAGACAATACCTAGATTTGTGTAGTGGAGCAGAATCAAACGCGTTGGTAGAGGACCAGGGCCCGAAGGTCCTACCAACCTATCAGGGCCAATCCACGAGGTATAAAGCATAGGAACCGAGACACGGCCCGGACATGCTAACAACTTTTCTCAACGCAAGTCGCCGGTGATTCCACGGGACATTGCCCAGCTTCGTGCAATGGTGCTGAAAAGAACCCGTTGGCAAAGGAGCAGGACCCGAAGGTCCTGCCAACCTATAAAGGCCAATCAACGAATTATAAAGCAGAGGAACTGAGCCAAGGCTCAGACCTACTAACAACAATTCTCAACACAAGTCCCCATTGATTCCACGGGACATTGCCTAGCTTCGTGCAATGGTGCTGAAAAGAACCCGTTGGCAAAGGAGCAGGACCCGAAGGTCCTGCCAACCTATAAAGGCCAATCAACGAATTATAAAGCAGAGGAACTGAGCCAAGGCTCAGACCTACTAACAACAATTCTCAACACAAGTCCCCATTGATTCCACGGGACATTGCCTAGCTTCGTGCAATGGTGCTGAAAAGAACCCGTTGGCAAAGGAGCAGGACCCGAAGGTCCTGCCAACCTATAAAGGCCAATCAACGAATTATAAAGCAGAGGAACTGAGCCAAGGCTCAGACCTACTAACAACAATTCTCAACACAAGTCCCCATTGATTCCACGGGACATTGCCTAGCTTCGTGCAATGGTGCTGAAAAGAACCCGTTGGCAAAGGAGCAGGACCCGAAGGTCCTGCCAACCTATAAAGGCCAATCAACGAATTATAAAGCAGAGGAACTGAGCCAAGGCTCAGACCTACTAACAACAATTCTCAACACAAGTCCCCATTGATTCCACGGGACATTGCCTAGCTTCGTGCAATGGTGCTGAAAAGAACCCGTTGGCAAAGGAGCAGGACCCGAAGGTCCTGCCAACCTATAAAGGCCAATCAACGAATTATAAAGCAGAGGAACTGAGCCAAGGCTCAGACCTACTAACAACAATTCTCAACACAAGTCCCCATTGATTCCACGGGACATTGCCTAGCTTCGTGCAATGGTGCTGAAAAGAACCCGTTGGCAAAGGAGCAGGACCCGAAGGTCCTGCCAACCTATAAAGGCCAATCAACGAATTATAAAGCAGAGGAACTGAGCCAAGGCTCAGACCTACTAACAACAATTCTCAACACAAGTCCCCATTGATTCCACGGGACATTGCCTAGCTTCGTGCAATGGTGCTGAAAAGAACCCGTTGGCAAAGGAGCAGGACCCGAAGGTCCTGCCAACCTATAAAGGCCAATCAACGAATTATAAAGCAGAGGAACTGAGCCAAGGCTCAGACCTACTAACAACAATTCTCAACACAAGTCCCCATTGATTCCACGGGACATTGCCTAGCTTCGTGCAATGGTGCTGAAAAGAACCCGTTGGCAAAGGAGCAGGACCCGAAGGTCCTGCCAACCTATCAGGGCCAATCCACGCGGTATAAAGCATAGGAACCGAGCCACAGTCCGGACATGCTAACAAATTTTCTCAACGCAAGTCACCGGTGATTCCACGGGACATTTCCCAGCGTCGTGCAATGGTGCAGAATAGAACACGTTGGCAAAGGAGCAGGACTCGAACGTCCTGCCAACCTATAAAGGCTAGTCAACGAATTATAAAGCACAGGAACTGAGCCAAGGCTCAAACCTACTAACAATAATTCTCAACACAAGTCACCATTGATTCCACGAGACATTGCCCAGCTTCGTGCAATGGTGCTGAATAGAACACGTTGGCAAAGGAGCAGGTCCCGAAGGTCCTGCCAACCTATAAAGGCCAATCAACGAATTATAAAGCAGAGGAACTGAGCCAAGGCTCAGACCTACTAACAACGATTCTCAACACAAGTCGCCAATGATTCCTCGGGACATTGCCCAGCTTCGTGCAATGGTGCAGAATCGAACTCGTTGGCAAGGGATCAAGGCCAAAAGGTCCTGCCAACCTATACTGGCCGATCAACGAATTATTAAGCTGAGGAACTAAGCCACGGCTCGAATCTCCTGACGACTATTCTCTACGCAAGTTACTAGTGATTCCACGAGACAATGCCTAACTTCCTGTAGTGGAGCAGAATCGAACGCGTTGGCAGGGGACCAGGGCCCGAAGGTCCTGCCAACCTATCAGGGCCAATCCACGCGGTATAAAGCATAGGAACCGAGCCACGGCCTGCACAGGCTAACAACTTTTCTCAACGCAAGTCGCCAGTGATTCCACGGGACATTGCCCAGCTTCGTGCAATGGTGCTGAAACGAACCCGTTGGCAAAGGAGCAGGACCCGAAGGTCCTTCCAACCTATAAAGGCCAGTCAACGAATTATAAATGTAACACCCCGTATTTTAGTGTATTTTAATGAAGGATTATTTTAATTAATTTAATGATTGATTCTCTAGTTTTAGTATTTTGGGGAGTTTTAAAATTATTATTTTATAATATTTTATTGGGCTTTCTTCTTATTAATTATTATTTCAGATTTAAATTGATCTTTGATTTAAATTGGTTCGTTTATGGGTTTTAAAATTATTGTTGTTTTATTTAAAGCTTTTCACTGCGTTTGATTAATTTTAATTGGTGTTCTATGATTTAATTTCCTTTTATTTTAAAGTATGTTTATTGTTGGAGTTTAATATTTATTTTAATTAGTTTTGAGTTTATTTTGTTNGCAATGGTGCAGAATCGAACTCGTTGGCAAGGGATCAAGGCCAAAAGGTCCTGCCAACCTATATTGGCCGATCAACAAAGTATTAGGCTGAGGAACTAAGCCACGGCTCGAATCTCCTAACGACAATTCTCAACGTAATTTACTAGTGATTCCACGAGACAGTGCCTAGCTTCGTGTAGTGGAGCAGAATTGAACGCATTGGCAGGGCACCAGAGCCCGAAGGTCCTGCCAAGCTATCAGGGCCAATCCACGCGGTATAAAGCATAGGAACCGAGCCACGTCCGGACATGCTAACAACTTTTCTCAATGCAAGTCGACAGTGATTCCACGGGACATTGCCCAGCTTCGTGCAATGGTGCTGAATAGAACACGTTGGCAAAGGAGCAGGACCCGAAGGTCCTGCCAACCTATAAAGGCCAATCAACGAAGTATAAAGCACAGGAACTGAGCCAAGGCTCAGGCCTACTAACAACGATTCTCAACACAAGTCGCCATTGATTCCACGGGACATTGCCCAGCTTCGTGCAATGGTGCAGAATCGAACTCGTTGGCAAGGGATCAAGGCCAAAAGGTCTTGCCAACCTATACTGGCCGATAAACGAAGTATTAAGCTGAGGAACTAAGCCACGGCTCGAATCTCCCAACGACTATTCTCAATGCAAGTTACTAGTAAGTCCAAGAGACAATGCATAGATTTGTGTAGTGGAGCAGAATCGAACCCGTTGGCAGGGGACCAAGGCCCGAAGGTCCTGCCAACCTATCAGGGCCAATCCACGCGGTATAAAGCATAGGAACCGAGCCACAGTCCGGACATGCTAACAAATTTTCTCAACGCAAGTCACCAGTGATTCCACGGGACATTTCCCAGCGTCGTGCAATGGTGCAGAATAGAACACGTTGGCAAAGGAGCAGGACCCGAACGTCCTGCCAACCTATAAAGGCTAGTCGACGAATTATAAAGCACAGGAACTGAGCCAAGGCTCAAACCTACTAACAATAATTCTCAACACAAGTCACCATTGATTCCACCGGACATTGCCCAGCTTCGTGCAATGGTGCTGAATAGAACACGTTGGCAAAGGAGCAGGTCCCGAAGGTCCTGCCAACCTATAAAGGCCAATCAACGAATTATAAAGCAGAGGAACTGAGCCAAGGCTCAGACCTACTAGCAACGATTCTCAACCCAAGTCGCCAGTAATTACTCGGGACATTGCCAAGCTTCGTGCAATGGTGCTGAATCGAACTCGTTGGCAAGGGATCAAGGCAAAAAGATCTTGCCAACCTATACGGGCCGATCAAAGAAGTATTAAGCTGAGGAAGTAAGCCACGGCTCGAATCTTCTAACGACTATTCTCAACGCAAGTTACTAGTGATTCCACGAGACAGTGCCTAGCTTCGTGTAGTGGAGCAGAATTGAACGCGTTGGCAGGGGACCAGGGCCCGAAGGTCCTGCCAACCTATCAGGGCCAATCCATGCGGTATAAAGCATAGGAACCGAGCCACGGCCCGGACATGCTAACAACTTTTCTCAACGCAAGTCTACAGTGATTCCACGGGACATTGCCCAGCTTCGTGCAATGGTGCTGAATCGAACTCGTTGGCAAGGGATCAAGGCCAAAAGGTCCTGCCAACCTATATAGGCTGATCAACAAAGTATTAGGCTGAGGAACTAAGCCACGGCTCGAATCTCCTAACGACTATTCTCAACGCAAGTCGCCATTGATTCCTCGGGACATTGCCCAGCTTCGTGCAATGGTGCAGAATCGAACTCGTTGGCAAGGGATCAAGGCCAAAAGGTCCTGCCAACCTATATTGGCTGATCAACAAAGTATTAGGCTGAGGAACTAAGCCACGGCTCGAATCTCCTAACGACTATTCTCAACGCAAGTTACTAGTGATTCCACGAGACAATGCCTAGCTTNATAAAGCACAGGAACTGAGCCAAGGCTCAAACCTACTAACAACAATTCTCAACACAAGTCACCATTGATTCCACGGGACATTGCCTAGCTTCGTGCAATGGTGCTGAATAGAACACGTTGGCAAAGGAGCAGGACCCGAAGGTCCTGCCAACCTATAAAGGCCAATCAACGAATTATAAAGCAGAGGAACTGAGCCAAGGCTCAGACCTACTAACACTGATTCTCAACACAAGTCGCCATTGATTCCTCGGGACATTGCCCAGCTTCGTGCAGTGGTGCAGAATCGAACTCGTTGGCAAGGGATCATGGCCAAAACGTGCTGCCAACCTATACTGGCCGACAAACGAAGTATTATGCTGAGGAACTAAGCCACGGCTCGAATCTCCCAACGACTATTCTCAACGCAAGTTACTAGTGATTCCATGAGACAATGCCTAGCTTCGAGTTGTGGAGCAGAATCGAACGCGTTGGCAGGGGACCTGGGCCCGAAGGTCCTGCCAACCTATCAGGGCCAATCCACGCGGTATAAAGCATAGGAACCGAGCCACGCCCCGGACATGCTAACAACTTTTCTCAACGCAAGTCCCCAGTGATTCCAAGGGACATTGCCCAGCTTCGAGCAATGGTGCAGAATCGAACTCGTTGGCAAGGGATCAAGGCCAAAAGGTCCTGCCAACCTATATTGGCCGATCAACAAAGTATTAGGCTGAGGAACTAAGCCACGGCTCGAATCTCCTAACGACTATTCTCAACGTAATTTACTAGTGATTCCACGAGACAGTGCCTAGCTTCGTGTAGTGGAGCAGAATTGAACGCATTGGCAGGGCTCCAGAGCCCGAAGGTCCTGCCAACCTATCAGGGCCAATCCGTGCGGTATAAAGCATAGGAACCGAGCCACGGCCCGGACATGCTAACAACTTTTCTCAACGCAAGTCTACAGTGATTCCACGGGACATTGCCCAGCTTCGTGCAATGGTGCTGAATAGAACACGTTGGCAAAGGAGCAGGACCCGAAGGTCCTGCCAACCTATAAAGGCTAATCAACGAAGTATAAAGCACAGGAACTGAGCCAAGGCTCTGGCCTACTAACAACGATTCTCAACACAAGTCGCCATTGATTCCACGGGACATTGCCCAGCTTCGTGGAATGGTGCAGAGTTGAACTCGTTGGCAAGGGATCAAGGCCAAAAGGGCCTGCCAGCCTATACTGGCCGATAAACGAAGTATTAAGCTGAGGAACTATGCCACGGCTAGAATCTCCCAACGACTATTCTCAACGGAAGTTACTAGTGAGTCCAAGAGACAATGCCTAGATTTGTGTAGTGGAGCAGAATCGAACGCGTTGGTAGGGGACCAGGGCCCGAAGGTCCTGCCAACCTATCCGGGCCAATCCACGCGGTATAAAGCATAGGAACCGAGCCACGGTCCGGACATGCTAACAACTTTTCTCAACGCAAGTCGACAGTGATTCCATGGGACATTGCCCAGCTTCATGCAATGATCCTGAATAGAACACGTTGGCAAAGGAGCAGGACCCGAAGGTCCTGCCAACCTATAAGGGCCAATCAACGAAGTATAAAGCACAGGAACTGAGCCAAGGCTCAGGCCTACTAACAACGATTCTCAACACAAGTCGCCATTGATTCCACAGGACAATGCCCAGCTTCGTGCAATGGTGTAGAATCGAACTCGTTGGCAAGGGATCAAGGCCAAAAGGTCTTGCCAAACTATACTGGCCGATAAACGAAGTATTAAGCTGAGGAACGAAGCCATGGCTCGAATCTCCCAACGACTATTCTCAACGCAAGTTACTAGTGAGTCCAAGAGACAATGCCTAGATTTGTGTAGTGGAGCAGAATCGAACGCGTTGGCAGGGGACCAGGGCCCGAAGGTCCTGCCAACCTATCAGGGCCAATCCACGCGGTATAAAGCATAGGAACCGAGCCACGTCCGGACATGCTAACAACTTTTCTCAAGGCAAGTCGCCAGTGATTCCACGGGACAATGCCCAGCTTCGTGCAATGGTGCAGAATCGAACTCGTTGGCAAGGGATCAAGGCCAAAAGGTCCTGCCAACCTATACTGGCCGATCAACAAAGTATTAGGCTGAGGAAGTAAGCCACGGCTCGAATCTCCTAACGACTATTCTCAACGCAAGTTACTAGTGATTCCACGAGACAATGCCTAGCTTCGTTTAGTGGAGTAGAATCGAACGCGTTGGCAGGGGACTAGGGCCCAAAACTCCTGCCAACCTATCAGGGCCAATCCAGGCTGTATAAATAATAGGAACCGAGCCACGGCCCGGACATGCTAACAAATTTTCTCAACGCAAGTCGCCAGTGATTCCACGGGACATTGCCCAGCGTCGTGCAATGGTGCAGAGAAGAATGGATACATGGGACGGCTACAAATCAAAGGCACAAGTCTCAAAGAGACTTTTGGGGTTTCGACCATGGGGACTTGCATGCCCATCATAGGGTTTCAACTTACATTTGCCACTTGTCACACGTGTAGTGAGTGCATGAGAGATTCTAGAAGAAGGCTTGCTTGGGAATTGGAAGAGACGCATGGGGACTTGCATGCCACACGTGTACCTTGGATGGCTAGGGCAGGACCCACATGCCACGTGCCACACGCCTAGGGAACACACACTCACACCTATCTAGGTTTCGCCAATTCTAGAAAAGGGAAATGATTTGGAATTGGAAGAGGTGCTTGGAGAATGGAACTCTAATTGTAACACCCCGTTCCCAGAGGTCCAGCGAGTTAGCTCTTGTAACCTCAAACCATCTCTCATAACATGTTTATATACTCCAAATTCTCCATCAAAATACAAATCCATTTATTCAAACCAAATATATATGTTCCTCCACCAAGACAACAAATAAATACTTCAATGAAATAATTTAAAAACTCCATAAAGATGCAAAAATATCCATAACTCCAAATATCAAATAACATAAAATCATAAACCTACTAAAAAATGGATTCTCCAGTATCCCAGAAGCTTGGCTTTGGGGCTTCCCTATGGTGCTAAGGCTTGGCAGCGGCGTGAGGTTTCCTATTTGGGGCTGTTTTTATGGTGGAAAGGAGTGTGAGGCAGAAGATATAGGCTGCGGCTTGCTGGGGAAAGAAATGTGTAAGCGGTAACCCTAGTTTATCAAACTGATGAACTGCTATACGAAAGTATATATATATATTACACAACTCTTGTTGTGAATGTAATGGCCATAAGAACGTTCATGCTATGGAGAAACGAACGTGAAGAGCAACCCTAGTGGAGGAAGGTTCTATGTGCATGAGAAGCCACAAGCCCACGGGCTTTTTCTCTTTGCCGTTTTCATATTTCACTCTTTCTCTCTTCCACTCCACAGTCCCCAACATGCCACTTAGAAGATTTCTCTCTTCCAAGTTTCAAACACAATTTTCTTACACTTTCTCCTCATGCAAACAAACACTATTTTCTTCCCACAAACAAGAAGTTATGACTCTAAGCAAGGAAGAATCACACTTTCATTCATCTCGTTTCTCCAAAAACACATACACGCCTAACTCAAAAGTGATAGGAATCTCAAAAGGCTTTGAAATCACCATGAACACACTCACACTAAGGGTTGTTTCAACCTTTGAAATACTCTAGGTCTTTCCCCCCGCCCCCGGGGGGGGTGAGTTTGAGGACTCAAATCCTCATTTCTTCTTCAAGCCATCCAACCATATCACATGCACACCACCCACACGTTCATGACCTAGCTAAGGTCGAATGAACTCAATGGTTTTATTTTCAAAAACCTCTAGACCGATTGTTTGAAGCACCACCATGAGGGAAACGATGAACCCTAACAACTAAACACACACAAGTCGAATTAGGGTTTAGTCCTTTGTTCTAATGAGTTACATCAACTTTATTTCTACTTCCTTATAATAACTTATGATGGATTTGTGGTAACTAGACCCTCAACCTACCTCGGTTAATATTTGTATATGGTTGTGTGAACTTTGCATCTTGGTTGCTATTGTATATACTTGTTACTCCATGATTACATGAATATATATAGGTTGCTTCGGTTTGTATGAGAATATGCCATGATCACATGTATATAGTATTCGGCCAGTGTAAAGATTTGTCATGATCAAGTGTGTATAATGTTTCGGTAGGTATGATAGTTTCGCTATGATCTAGTTTATAAAGTTTTCAGTTTGCTCATGTCAAAAGAAGATTTTTACATGCTTTATGAACCTTGGAAGTTTCGGCCATGTCTATGTGTATATGTTTGGATTGATCATTGTTATTTCATTTATGATATGTTTTAAGTGTTTTCCTACGTAACATGTTATGCATACGAAAGTTCTACTGCTGGTAAGCTATAAATCGAAATGTGCTATGCTTGTTTCCATGCATACACGACATCTCATATGTTACATGTTTTATGTAAAGAAAAGAATGTCTCAAGTCTCATGTCACACGCATTTGGCTAAATGATGCTTTTCAAAAGTGAAGTCAGTACATGTTTTTATCATGACTCCAAATGCTAGGAGGGGGGAATGTCCTAGTAGAACCCCTTTGCCCACTCTAGAGTGCATAAGAATGGAGTGGTAACCTGTAGGTCGACAAAGAATAGTCAGCGTACCTCGAATGGACTTTTTTGGAAAGGGTGTCAGAGTAAGGTAGCACCTAACACTAATGGTTGCAAAAAATAAGGCAAATAACTCGACGAAGTACTGTCATGTTATAATGAATATGAACATGACGTATTCACCACGGTGTACGAACTGTTGGCGATGTAGTAACGAATACACGGTGCATAGGGAAGCTGTGATGTGTTCACCCATGTGTTATATGAAATGAATAAGGCCATATGATATGATGTGTCGAAGATGTTTTTCTGAAAAGTCTAAGGATCTCCATTTCATGTTCTGAAAATGGTCTAGTTGCATAAGTTAAGTTTTATGTTAAGTACATACCCATGCATTCATCTCATGGTTTACCATTGTATGCTTATGTTATCTATTGTATATTGCGTGTTTACTTGCTAAGATTTGTCAAAATCTCATTGTGGTAGTTTTCACTACCATTTCCCACACAGAATGGTAAAAGTTGTGATAGGTACACAAGACCCAATAGACCCATGAATGCAATAAATGAGCTGGTAGAGGATGAATTTATATTAGAGGCCCTTTATGATTTTACAGCCGCCATTTGGAAGCTTATGGCCCAGCGCCTTAAGGAAATTTTGGAAGCACTCGATAAGGATGATGGTGAAACCAAGTCCGTAAAGGCTTATGTTATTAAGGAACATATGAATTTTGTAAGTGGAGGCAAAATAAGTTGCCTCTAGTTTGGGACTTCTAGAACTCCTGCTCCTGCGGACTAAGGGTATTTTCTTGAGTCTCACTAGCGAAGGGACCTTAGTGCTAGTGAATTTCCTGTCTCTTGAATTATGGTTTAAGCTTTTTGGATTGGTCCCTTGTTTTGGGAAAAATGTTAAAACACTTATTTGGGTTGTTTTGAAAAATGTTAAAACACTTATTTGGGTTGTTTTGAAAAATGTTATGACATGACAACTTTTGGGTATCATTAGTTTTATGGTACCATGCTCTAATGTAAATGCTTTAAGTATTGCTTAGTTTTATACGAACCTTAAATTCTTCCATTGCGATTTATTGCATACTGCTAGTGCAAATAGGTGCATTGCATCCGAACTATCATTAAGGGGGTATGTAGCCTTGAGTTACATCTCCCAATGTTTCAGTCTCTGTCCAATCCCAAGCGGGGGCTGAGGGCGTTGCATTACCTAACTAATTGTAGTTAATGTTCTCTTTCTAACTTTAATGTGATGTGGAAACATAATATTACAATTTTTATTCTTTACACACTTAATTATTCTAAAACATAATATAATAAATCTCAAGTGACATATATACATTATATACTATAAAGCCCAACAAGCTTGCTCATTCCTACATCCATTATTTAGGCCCAACATGGATTAAATCCCAACATGCAATATTAAATACAAAGTAATAAATCTACAACTTATAGTGTATATCCACAATATCCATTAATTCTCAACATACATTAAATCCTAAGTAATCAATTGTGATAACCCGAAACTTAGCTAGATTTCATCCGTAATTATTATTGCCTTGGTATTATTTTAGGGCTATGAGATTAGGTCTAGTTGGATAGAGGCATTGGACTTATAGTTAGCATCCAAAGCCCAAGAGAGAGGGCAACTCAAACCCCTAGAAATTCGGCCAACTAAGTGGGCTTCACCCTAAAAACCCTAGAAGAAACCGAGGGACATGCCTAAGCCATAAGGCTTGTGCCAATTGTAACACATAAGAGGCCCATGAATCTATACATGCAAGTGGGCTAAGGGAAGAGAAGACTGTTTGGGAAGCCAAGGGAGGCATGCACGCCAACCCTAGTGACAAGCCCTTCGGTTTGCCACTTGTCCTTCATGCAAGATAGCTTATAGAAGAAAGGAATGATAGGATGACCTAGAGGCGGCCAAAGGCCACTCGACCAACCCACTCACATGCACTGTGGTGCCCCCAACTTTCATGTACGAACACACACAGAAATCGAGACACCGTGATGATGACGACACGGTCACACACCCCATCGACATGTGCTGAGTATGTGCAATGCAACACGTGTACAATAAACAATATGCAGCGGAAAGGTTAAGTCAAAGAACTAAGTACCAGAGTTTAATATAATACCAAAGTACTAAAAATTCACATGTCAACATAATACGATTTTTGTTTACAAATCAACATCAAATCAAATAAAATACAATAAGCATAAGCAGCAATAATCTTCAATACAAAATAGCCAATGTCCCTACTCCTCAAGTGGAGCCTCATCCTCGGGCTCAGCCTCCTCAAAACCTGCATCAAAATCTACAGTACCAAAAGATGGTACCGCAGGTAAGTAAAACCCAAAATGCTCCAAGACAATAAATATATTAAAACAACTAACGCTATACATGCACATGATGACTAAAACATAAAACCTGAGAAAAACACCATTTCTCGCAAATCATAATTTTTCCCACACACGCCAAAAATCACCATTTGGCACATAATAATAATCCAGGAATAATTACATTAATCCCAATTTTAACCATATGCACCATAGCCTCCCCTAGGGACCATCCACACACTCTGGCTCCCATCTTCACCTCACGGGTAACGACCGTGCAACTGATACATGAGTGATGCCCAGTTCCGCGCCCACCGCGTACATAGCCAAGCATCCTCTGACCCCCGCCAGCCCGAGGAGTCATGGAGTTGGATCGAGAGCGTTACCATCCAGTCCAAGTCCCGGGCAACAGCGCTAGGGGACGACACTCAGTATATTCCGCTCCCGAGTGTCCAGAGGAGCTCCACCGAGATAATACCTCATCTCGGCTTGGGGGTGATACACACACACCCGAAAAGCCTTAATACAGTTTCTCAAAACACACACCCACGCATGCATGCACAATGCCATGAAATCAATCAATTACCAACAACCAACAGTTATTAGTACAACCAGATAACCAAAACACAGTTTATAAAGCAGGTTAGTGCAAAAATATATTAATGTCTTAAAAGTCTTTTGGAGAAATACTTACAGCGCTTGAAAATAATTTAGGAGGATCACAGAGGAGCTGGAAGCACCAAAACAGCAACTCCACACTGTAAAAACACTGTGGCCAAAATACACTGTGTACCCAAATTCCAACGGAGTCAAACGAAGACTTGAAATTGATAGGGTAGGGCCTAATGAGGTCGGTGAAGCTAATGGTATCGAAGGTTGGCCGTGGGTGGCGGCCGAAAAGGCGGTTTAAGGCCACGAAGTTCAAATTGGAATGGATGTCAGTAGGGGTGGCTCCAGTGACGGATCGGGGCCGAAAATGGGTCAGTTAGGACGGCAAGGTGCCGGTGATGAAGTGGTGAAGAAATGGTGGCCAATGGTGGCCGGACGGCGGCGGAATGACGAAGAGAGGACCGCGGCTTCGCACGGCTCTTGGAGGCGTTAGCCGGCCTGAAATTGAAGGGGTAGGGTCGCCGGCGCACGGGGAGTCGAATGGCACCGGCGGTGTTGACCACGGCGGCCGGCAACGGCAACGGGGAGGAGAAGACAGAAATGGACGTGGGAGAGGAGAGAGAGAGAGAGTCGAGCTGGGAGCGGTCCGAACGGGAAAGAAAGGAAAGAAAGAAAAGAAAAGAAAAAGGAAGAGGAAAAAAAAAAGAGGAAAAGAAAAGATAGGAAAAAGAAATGAGGTCTAATCTTCACAACTTTTGAGTCACAATTGATCCTCAAAATAACTATTTTTAAAACAGTAAATTAAATAAATCAGTTTAAACTTAAAACTAGTTAAAGGAAAATATTAAATTCCAATAATAACATTCTTTAAAATAAAAAGTAATTAAATTGCAGAACACTAATTAAAATAAATCAAACGCAGTGAAATGCTTTAAATAAAACAATAATAATTTTAAAGCACATAAACAATCCAATTTAAATTAAAGATAAATTTAAATCCGAAACAATAATTAATAAGAAGAAAGCCCAATAAAATAATTTTCACAACTTAAAATATTATAAAATAATATTCTAAAACTCCCAAAATTCTAAAACCAGAGAATCAATCTTTAAATTAAATAAACTAATCCTTTATTAAAATACACTAAAATACGGGGTGTTACATGCACACCCCATGTCATGTGGCAATTTGTTGGGCTAAAAATGTAACAGCCCTCTAAAAATTCAACGGTGGAATTTCTATTGACTTTAGGAACCTCGTGAAAATTTCATAAGTTTTCACGAATCGACCAATCGCATAGGTTTTAGTCTGTCAACATAGTCTGTGTTATCACTTACTATGGTGCCAGAAGTGCGATTCTAATTATTGGAGGTAGTTGTAAGTGTCAGGATGCATTATGGTCTACGCCATTAGACTCAGTTGATTATTTTGGATTTAATGGTGCAATAAGGCTATTTGCATATTTTTCGGACGAAACGCCTGTTTGAAACTATGAAATTATTTTTAGGAGCACTTCGAGGTTGAATTTCGTAAACGATTTTCACTGTAGGTTAATATGAATATTTAAAAAATTTTCATGCTAAGTTTATGATTCACTTTTCTGAAATGAATAGTAACCTCGGTAGGCGCACCAATTGCAGTGTTTCAAAATCACTGTGAGGAATGTCCAAATTAGATTAGAGAAGTTTTATTTGGACACTTGGCAAGATCTTAGCTACACATAGTGAATAGTATTAGACACTTAGCACTATGAGGAACATTTGATGAATTTGAAGGAATCAAGGTATAAGATCATGCCACCTATGCAAAAACCCTTTTACATCTGACCAATCAAAGTGTGCCAAACCAAAGAGAATTTCCACCCTAGTGAAATCCTATATAGTTATAATCCAACCTTGTTAACCTTGAAAAATTGATTGGGCTAAGTGATATTAGATTTGGGCTTGATAACAACCCAAACCCTCTTTAAACCCCAAAATTGAGGCCCATTCAGTTTAGGCCCATTAAGGCCCACGAATTTAGTCTCATTGGCATTGCTTATTGGCTATGTTTTGCATCCCCAGTTGGCTGACCAGATCTTTCCAAAAGAGGGCCTAAAAGGTTTTCAAATAAAAATCTACAGGGTCACCTAACTCTTTCACTTTTACACTCCACCTTGAGAAAAGATCTTGGGCTGATTTTTGTTTATTGTAATGGGAAGAAAAGGTCAACACTCTCTCTTTCTTTCAGTCCTATCACTTTCGATAACTTGTGTAAGAGGCTCTGCAGTCCACTTCCCAAGAAAAAGCAGCCCTCCTTTACACTTTTCCTTGATAGAACACAGAAGACTCTCTCGGGCAGTTTTTCTGGTCTCTATTGAGTGCCTTATTTGAAGCTTTTGTAAGTGTTTTATCACAAAGTTTACTTCATAAAAGTTGTTCCTTTATGAGTCTAGTTTACGTATATATCTTATTTGTTCCATTTTGATATCATTTGGTAGATAAAAAATTGTTCAAACCCCAGAAAGGTTAATCTGGACGATAAACTGGAGAGTGTGTTGTAGTTTGGGGTTTTTTGACCAAGCTAATGGATAGATCTTGGTCCGAAATTTTTATGGAGTACTGTTAACATGTGTATATGATTATTTGTTGAGTATTTTTTGCATGATTAAAAGTTTTGGTGAAATATTTTCTTAGATCTAGAAACTTAGAAACTGGAAGAGGAAAAACAGTTTCTGTTTTGAGAAAGTTTAAACCTCTTATGGTTTAATCCTAATCCAATGGTTTTGATATTTTTATTTGAGGATCCTAAGCCTCTTATATACATGTTAGAATTTTTTTTTGACTATACTTGATGTTAGTTACGAAGATATGAAATTTTATGCAAGGAGATATTCGGTTAGGCCAAAGTGATGATGTTCTTGGCTAAATTTATGTTTTGGTTGATTTTTAACCATGTGATCTTGATTTTGAAGCTTGGATATATTTTAGGATACCTTTTTAAACCATGTGATGTTTTTATTTGAAGATCACATCTTTATATGTCATGGATCAAGAGGCTGATCAAAACAAGTTAGAAACAAAAATCAAAGGAATAGCCTATGTAAAATTTTGGCCCTATAGAGTTTTAATGGTTGTGTTTAGTTTTAAATTTTTCTGAGTTGATATTTGATCTTAGGATAAAATTTACATGAGGTATGTAAATTTTGGTGATTTTTCGAATTAGGATGCAAAATCCTTAAGTTAGGGGTAAAATGGTCATTTTCCCACATGTAGAGGGTAAAAATGGTAATTTTACTCTAAGTTAATATTTTTCTATATTTTTAATTATTAGTGACTAAGTTCTAACTTTTAGAAACCACTAGTTTCAGTTCCTCGTAATCGCGCTTGAGTTTTTGTCTAGATTCACGATGACCGAGGTAAGTTAGATTTTAACTTACTATCTGTTTAATGTGTATGTGTGATGAGTAAAGGAACTATAGTGTATGTATGTATGTTATCATATGTGTCATGCCAAGTCATTATATATTTATCTTTCACTTAAAATTTATTCTATCATGAATTGTTCATCTGTTATGCGAGATATTCTGTCATATTTTACTATACATTGCAAGTATGTCTTGTTAAGTATGTTATTTGTTACATGTATGTCATGTCATGTATTATTCATTGTTTCAAGCATGTCATGCTAAGTATGTTGACTGTTACATGTTATGCCATGCTAAAAATGTTGTCTGTCACATGTTATATCATGCTACAAAATATTTGCTGTCAAGTATGTCATGTCTTTTGACTTACATTCATGTACGTCTTTGTACAGTTAAGTTAAAAGGGAACAAAATAATTCTTAAATCTCTAATAGTGCTTCTTGCTTATCAAAAAGGCTATTTAGACAAGCTGGTGAAGGGAAAGAGGTGGGAAGGGAGAGGAAAAAGCAAAAGGCAGCAGCAATGAGGTGAATGCGGCACAAATTGTTTTGGTGGAGGTTGGTGGACAGCCCGACCAATCATTATGAAAACACTAAGTTTGAACTGTTGAGGCCTTGGCAACCCTCAGGCAGTTCAAGACCTTTGCCAATTGGTAAAGGAGAAGAGGCCAAATGTGATCTTTTTCATGGAAACAAAATTGAGAAGTGAAAAAAGTGACAGAATAAAAAAAAGGGTGAGAAGTGAGGGGTGCTTTGTAGTAGAACCAAAAGGAAGGAAAGGGGGTCTTATGCTTCTACGGGACCAGTCAATGGAGTTGGAGATCCTGAATTACTCAAACGGACACATCAATGCATGGGTTACAAATGAGGAAGGGAAAGAGAGATGGTTGCTGACTGGTTTTTACGAGCAACCAGAAATCAGTCTAAGGGAGGAAGCCTAGAAGTTGTTAGCTTCACTAAGACTAGTTGATGGGGTGGGTTGGTGTGTGTTGGGGGATTTTAAAGAAATATTAACTCAGGATGAGAAGGTGGGAGGGAAGCAAAGGCAAGAGAAGCAAATGATCTTATTCAAAAATGTATTAGAAAGGGGAGGTCTATTTGATCTAGGCTGGAGGGGTGATAAATTTACTTGGAGTAACAAGCCTAACAGTGAGACTTTAACTAAGGAAAGGCTTGATAGGGTAGTAGAAAACTTACGATGGAAGGAGATTTACAAAGAATGGTGGGTAGAGGTGTTAACAGCAAGATGCTCAGATCACATACCTCTCTTACTATGCATGAATCAGGAACTTTCAATAGTATGGAGGAAAAGGGGGATTTTTAGATATGAGGCTAAATGGTCTCTTGAGGAAGGTTGTGAGGAAGTTATAAAAAATGCCTGGACCACGAGGCCAGTAGGGGGAGATCCTGCTATGACACTTCAGAAGTTGCTAGAAGACACAAAGGAGCCTTTATCAAATGCAATAAGCAAATAGAGAATGATAAGGGAAAAATCTTGAAAGATAAAAACAAAATTGTTAAAAATCTTTAGAAGAATGAAGGGAGTCATAATATGGTGGAAATAAAAAAAAACTGTAAGAAGAGATAGGGGTCTGTCTTGAAATGGAGGATTTGATGTGGAGACAAAGAGCAAAGCTGGATTGGTATCAACTGGGTGATCGTAATACCAAATGTTTTCACAACTGTGCCAACCAAAGAAGGAAGAAGAACAACGTAAGACAGTTTTTTGATGACCAAGATAAGATGCATTATGATCCTGAAATGATAGACAAAGTGTTTAATGATTATTTCCAAAAGTTGTTCAACTCCACAACTCCAAGTGATGAGGATATTGAAGCTTGTTTAAAGGCAGTGGTTCCCTGTGTTACAGAAGAAATGAATGATAATTTTTCCAAGCCTTTCTCTAGAGATGACGTTGAGGAAGCTCTAAAACACATGGCCCCTCTAAAGTCACTTGGACCAGATGGCTTCGGGGCTTGCTCTTTTCAAAAGCATTAGCGGATTGTTGGTGATGAGGTGAGCAAAACTATCTTGGCATGGCTCAATGGTAATTCTCTAACACCTTTTGATATGAACCCGTAGGAATGGAATCCCTTAAACCCACAATCAATTTCAAAACTCACCCAAGAAAGCCAAAATCAAGTCAATGGATGGAGAATCTAGACCCAATGAGAACTCGTTTCAAGAACCTAGATTATATTAAAATCTAGACCCGTTGAAGAACCCATCTCAAGAACCCAGATTACAAGGAGGAATGCCACAAAGGTTATGATTTACCTTTGATAAGTTCAAAAGTTCAATTAAGAACAAGAGGAGTAAACTCAACTCACAATTAAAATTCAATATATTGTCTAATCTTCAAATGAGGCTACAAAGAGTACTAAAACCAAAACCTAATTGAAACCCTAACCCAAAATAAACCCTAGTTTCCAAAAATACCCCTTGATGAACAGTGCCTCGGCTACAGTACGACACTACAGTAACTCGGCTACAGTACTGCGCTACAGTACCTCTTCTAAACCCTAGTTCCAAAAAATGTAACTTTCCAAATAAGCCATTGGCCAAAATACAAGGCCTTCCCAAAAACTATAGTTCATAATAAATAAGACATATGTGGGCCAAGCATCCTTAAGCCCTCTTATTCTAAACTAATAAAATAAATACTTTAACAAATTGAAAGCCATCAATAACAATAGGCCCAAACGATACTCTAAGTCGTGTCTTTCACATCTTGTATCAAGTGGATTAAAACTGGTTCTCCTTCTTTCAAGTCCATCTTGAGTGTTGGGCTCATGCTAGCTTCATCTCAACTAGATTGCACCAATCCTTGCATTGCTTCCTTGATCTTCGTGGCTATTGATCTTGTAATTGGCCCATCTGGAACTTGCAAAGAATCTTTAAGACAAGGCCCGCCTTGGTTCCCATCACCTTCTATGAATCATACATACATTGCTCTAATTCCCAAAGTTAAGGAACCCAAAATGGCCAGCGATTATAGGCTAATCAGTCTTTGTAATGTTGGCTATAAGATGATGTCAAAAGTTATGGCTAATAGGCTAAAAAAGTTTCTGAATGAAGTAGTTTCACCCAACCAAAGTTCCTTCATCCTAGGAAGGCTAATAACTGACAACATAATGGTGGCATATGAGGTATTGCATACCATGAAAGCAAGGAAAAAAGGCAAAATGGGTAATATGGCCATCAAGCTTGATATGTCAAAAGCTTATGACAGAATAGAATGGAGTTTTTTGGAAGGAATGATGGGAAGGATGGGTTTCTGTAGGAAATGGATTGAACTTGTCATGAAGTGTGTCTCTACTGTTAGTTATGATGCCCTCATCAATGGTAAACTAGGTTCTAAGATCTCTCCTTCAAGAGGCTTGAGGCAGGGTGACCCTTTGTCACCCTTCCTCTTTATTTTGTGTGCTGAGGGTCTTAGTTCTTTACTAAACC
This sequence comes from Pterocarya stenoptera, assembly GCA_003123785.1. NCBI lineage: Eukaryota > Viridiplantae > Streptophyta > Magnoliopsida > Fagales > Juglandaceae > Pterocarya > Pterocarya stenoptera. Next base: position 50,302 of record QEOT01001175.1, read on the forward strand.
AGTCTGACATTAAGGGAAACACTAGAGGGGTAACTGTGTCAAAGGGAGGAACATAGGTAAATCATCTACTTTTTGTAGATGACTGCATCCTATTTGGAAGAGCTAAAACAGAAGAATGGCTGAGGTTACAAGAGCTTTTGTTCACCTATGAAAAGGCCTCTGGACAGTTCCTTAATAAGGAAAAAACATAAGTGTTTTTTAGTTCCAACTCAAGGGTTGAGGACAAAGAGAAGATCATGGAGTTAGGGGGAGTAGTTATGAAGGGAAGTTGTGAGAAGTATTTAGGTCTACCCCCTATAGTTGGGAAATCCAAATATAACACCTTCAGATGCATTAAAGAAAAGGTGTGGAAAAAGATTAATAACTGGAAAAATGTTTTTTAGTCAGTAGCTGGCAAGGAAGTAATGGTTAAGGCAGTCCTTCAAGCAATACCAACTTACACCATGAGTGTATTTAAACTCCCAAAAAAACTTTGTAAGGAGTTAAATTCTTTATTGGCTAACTTCTGGTGGGGAAATTAGAAGACAAGCAGCTGTTTGCACTGGTGCAGTTGGGAAAAATTAGGGATTTCTAAAGAAAAATGAGGGTTGGGCTTCAGGGATATAGAGTCATTCAACATGGCTCTATTGGCTAAACAAGGGTGGAGATTCTTACAGGACTCGAGGAGTATGGTAGCAAGGGTTTTCAAAGAAAAATACTTCAGAACAGTCCCTTTGACAAAAGCAAAACTGGGACATAGACCTTCTTACATATGGAGGAGTGTTTGGAGAGCTCTAAGCTTGCTAAAGGAAGGTTTAAGATGGAGGGTAGGGAATGGTAGAAGTATTAAAATATAGGGGCAAAAGTTGTTACCAACTCCATCCTCTTATTGTGTCCAATCTCCTTGCACAACTTTAGACAAAGAGGCCAATGTTTCTGAATTGATCACTGGTGGGGAATGGAATGAACATTTGATTAAGAGAATTTTCTGGAAAGAAGAAGTGGAACAGATATGGAGCTTACCTATAAGCAAAATGGAGGTTGAAGATAAACTGATATGGGGATATACCAGAAAAGGTTTCTTCACTATCAATAGTGCTTATCAACTAGAAATGAATAGGAAGGAGTCAGCAAAAGGTGAGCGCTAAGATGGAAGGGAATATGTGTAACATACCAGTTTCGACTATAAGGTATATAAGTAGTTATTTCCTAGCTTTTATTTAGATTTAAATTTATTATGACTATAGTTTATTTGAATTAATATTTACTTTATATTTATATATTTTCTATTATAGTTGTTATTTAAATTTGATAGAGTTTGATTTCAATAAGGTTTCCTACGGTGTAGCAGATTTCAAATTCTAGAATTTATTCGAAATTTAAAGTTTTCTCTTCTTCCCTCTAGTCAGCCGAACCCACCTCAAGATTTGCCTCTGTTTTCTTCTCAGTGTTTTTCGCTAATAGCTCTAGTGGAAAAATTCAACTCGGTTGCCGAGTATAATTCTACACGTGTACGTCTCTACTCATCTAGGGTTTCTCTTATGTTTCTCTATCAGTCTACCATTATAAGAGCCGCGTAAATCCTCTTCCTCTTCACAGTTTTCGTTCGATCGGCAAACCCACACAAACCAGAATAGAGCTTTTAAACAGAGAAAAAAA
>QEOT01001175.1:56454-86703 GCA_003123785.1 Pterocarya stenoptera
TTAGTGACAGCACCAGTTCTTGCAGTTCCTTCGGGAGATGGAGGATTTGTTATATACAGTGACGCTTCACTAAAGGGGTTAGGTTGTGTGTTAATGCAGAATGGGAAGGTTATTTCATACGCCTCCCGACAACTTAAGAGTTATGAACAGAATTACCCGACCCATGATCTGGAGCTTGCAGCAGTAGTCTTTGCCTTGAAGATATGGAGACATTATCTTTATGGAGAAAAGTGTGAGATTTATACCGATCATAAGAGTCTGAAATATTTCTTCACACAGAAAGAGCTGAATATGAGACAACGAAGATGGTTGGAACTTCTGAAAGACTATGACTGCAATATTAACTACCATCCTGGTAAAGCAAACGTCGTGGCAGATGCACTTAGTCGAAAGTCATCCTCTAGCTCTTTGGCTACGATGCTTACTTCTCAGAAGCACATACTACTAGACATGGAGCGAGCTGGCATTGAGGTAATCCGGAACACTCAAGCTAAGATGAATAGTTTGACCCTAGGTTCAACATTGATCGATCAAATCAAAGTCGCTCAAGCTAGTGATTCAGAATTGATGAAGATTAAAGAGGAAATAGCTGAAGGTAAGAGACCTGATTTTCTAGTGTCAGATGATGGCACTTTGAGATTTCGAGGAAGATTATGTGTAGCCAAGGATAGAGTAATCAAAGATTTGATCTTGAGAGAAGCCCATCGTTCACCCTACACAGTTCATCCGGGAAGCACCAAGATGTATCGGGATTTGAAGCAACACTATTGGTGGAGTGGGATGAAGTGAGAGATAGTGGCATATGTAGCACAGTGTCTGACATGTCAACAAGTCAAGGCAGAACATCAGAGACCCTCAGGTACACTGCAACCACTTCCTATACCAGTGTGGACTTGGGATGAGATCGGAATGGATTTTGTTTCAGGGTTTCCGAAAGCAATAGGAGGTCAAGATGCAGCATGGGTGATTGTCGATCGACTATCAAAATCAGCCCATTTTATTCCCATTCAGATGACGTACTCTGTGGATAGACTGGCAGAATTGTACGTTAGAGAGATTGTCAGATTACATGGGATACCATCTAAGATCATCTCAGACAGAGATACCCGTTTCACTTCAGTTTTCTGGAGGAAGGTACAGAAGGAGTTGGGAACTCAGTTGACCTACAGCACGGCATTTCATCCTCAGACAGATGGTCAATCAGAGAGAACGATTCAGATCCTAGAAGATATGCTTAGAGCGTGCGTGATAGAATTTAAGGGTAGTTGGATTAAGTATCTGCCCCTGATTGAGTTCGCTTATAATAACAGTTATCAGGAAAGTATTCAGGCAGCACCGTATGAAGTTCTCTATGGGCGTAAGTGTAGATCACCACTCTACTGGGATGAAGTAGGAGAGAGGAGGATTTTGGGACAAGAGATTATACAAGACATGTGTGAGAAGATATCAATTATCAGAAAGAAGCTCGCCATAGCTCAGGAGCGACAGAAGAAATATGCGAATCAGAGACGACGAGAATTAGAGTTCGATATAGAAGATAAAGTGTTCTTGAAAGTTGCACCGATGAAAGGGATAATGCGTTTTGGCAAAAAGGGGAAGCTGAGCCCGAGATTCATTGGCCCCTTTGAGATCTTAGAAAGAATAGGTGCCACAGCCTACAGACTAGCACTTCCACCTCACTTATCAGCAGTGCATAACGTGTTTCATGTTTCTATGCTACGGAAGTATGCCCCAGATCCTACTCATGTTTTGGAGTATGAGCCACTTCAGATTCGAGACGACCTCAGCTATGAAGAAGTTCCGGTGAGAATTTTAGCACAGGAAGCCCAAGTGCTACGACGCAGAACCATTCCAATGGTTAAAGTACTTTGGAGTCACCACAACGAGAGAGAAGCCACTTGGGAACTCGAAGAAGACATGAGGGAGAAATACCCCGACTTATTTAAATCAAGGTACGTTTCATCTCGAGGACGAGATTTTCTTTTAGGGGGGGAGATTTGTAACATACCAGTTTCGACTATAGGGTATATAAGTAATTATTTCCTAGCTTTTATTTAGATTTAAATTATTATGACTATAGTTTTATTAGAATTAATAATTACCTTATCTTTATATATATTTTCTATTATAGTTGTTATTTAAAGTTGATAGAGTTTGATTTCAATAAGGTTTCCTACGGTGTAGCAGATTTCAAATTCTAGAATTTATTCGAAATTTAAAGTTTTCTCTTCTTCCCTCTAGTCAGCCGAACCCACCTCAAGTTTTGCCTCTGTTTTCTCTCAGTGTTTTTCGCTAACAGCTCTAGTGGAAAAATTCAACTCGGTTGCCGAGTATAATTCTACACGTGTACGTCTCTACTCATCTAGGGTTTCTCTTATGTTTCTCTATCAGTCTACCATTATAAGAGCCGCGTAAATCCTCTTCCTCTTCACAATTTTCTTCCCATCGACAAACCCAAATCAAACCAGAGTTTAGAAAAAATCCACTTACCCGAGAGCCACCTTTTGAGGCGCCGAGACCCCCTCGGACCACCACAGAAGCCGCCGACCCATAGCCCCCGTCGAGCCACTCCTTTTCCGGTAAGGCCTCGGCAGCCCAGTCTCTTCTCTCTCTTTTGTTTCGGTTTACAACAATTTCTCTCTCTAACTCTCTCTTTCTCTCTCACTCGGCGTCGCACCACCTCAGAGAAACCCCCAGTCGCGTCGCCGGTCACTCCCAGCCGCCAGTGCCGCCATCGCCTCAGCCCTCCCTCTCGGTGAGCTCTGTTTCTCTCGCACGGGCACTGTGTTTCAATTGCCCAGCACCGTGCTTTGCTTCTGCCGTGTATATGAGCATCACATGAGTTTCACAAACGGGCCTTGGGCCCTATGTATGATGGGCTCAATTGTTTAGCTGGTGTTTAGTGTGTTTCGGGCCTTGATTTAAATCTGATGGGCTTTATGGTTTAGCTTGGGTTTTAAAAGTGTTTCAGGCCTTGATTTAATTATGTTGGGCTTTTCCTTTGTGGGCTAAGTTGAGGTTAATTAGACATATACTATGTTAAAACTTGTAATTTAAATTGGGCCGATTTTATAATATTTCAAGCATATTTTAGTGATTTTATTAGACTTAATATTTCAAAGAGGAGTCATATTTTATTTAAATATATATATTAGTCTAATATTTATTTTATAAGAAAATGTTTAAAGAATTTAAATTAGATTTTAAAGTAGATTATTGAGCCTAATATTTTAGTAAGATTTCTTTTATCTATTTAATAGAATTTTAATAAAAATTAGTATAGATACTTTAAATAAGAAAATTAAGAAATATGTTAAGAGTATCTTAAATAATATTAATATTTATTAGATTTCTATAAGATTGAATAATTATGTTAAGAAAGGAAAACTATTTTAAGAAATTAAGTTTATGACTTATTTAGAATAGCTCAAGTGTTTTACTAAATTATAAAATGTTATTAGTATTTTAAATAATTTAAAATATCAAGATTTATTGATTTTAGTGTTAAACAAAATAGTTGTAGATTATCTTTAGATTTCCAAATTTAGTTAAATAAGATATAGTATTTAATTATTTCCAACAATTTAGTGATAGTTATTTATTTGTATATAGGTCGCAAGTTACAAAGTTTTATTCAAGAAGAAACGCAGCGAGGTAAGTAATTTGTTCACAAATTAGGATCATCACAGATCAGCTTATATATAAATATTATTCAAGCCAGTTCATTGATAGCCAATTTTTATGTATCACTCATGTCATGTGCAAGCATGTCATCTAGCATAGCACACGATCATGTCATTCCGCATCATGTTTAGATTCAGAAATTATAATTATGTATATATTATGTCATGCATCTCATGGTCATAAGACACGTAAGCTATCTTAAGTTCAAGTGTAAGATAAGTTCAGATCAGTTAATATATGGCCATTCAGATGCATGGTACCAATGCAGTTCAGTTCAGGGTGGTGTGCAAGCCACGAACTCAGTCGTGGTCCACCATAGTATGTTAGAATACTATCAGCAGTTCCCCTTGCTGCAGCGGGATGTGGGACTGGTGCACAACCTTACACACAGGGTTAAGTGTGTTGGCCAGTCAGATAAACCAGTCAGATAAATCAGATAAATCAGTCAGTTAGCTCAGCATAATCAGTCATATATTGCATGAGCATTAGCATGATCAGTCATGAATTTATTTATTTTAAGTTCTCAGCATGAAAATTCTTATGAAAATCTTATGTTTATTACGTTTACGTTGTGATGGATTTCTTACTGAGTCATCGACTCATTTTAGTTTATTTTCATGTTTTTAACCACCCAGGTGAAGATGATGATTACGAGCAGGCAGGCCAGGAGTAAAAGGAGCGTTTATTTATTTATTTTTAGTTCAGACTTTCTAAAATAAAACATGTCTTTTATGACATGAAGTTATTCAGTTTATTCATTTAATATTTTTGGAAGACAATTTTATGAGACCTTTTTATTTCATAATAAATTTCAGTATCTTTGAAATTTTTCATAAAAAATTTAGAGAATCTTCTGCCGGGATTATTTTCATGAAAAATTACGTGACACACCTAGTCTACGGGAAGGGGGTGTTACAATATGGGATTTGAACATCCCAAGGCAAGCCACATTTTTCTTGTGGAAAGCTGGGAAAGGACTATTAGCCACAAAAAATAGTCTATACAAAAGGGGAATCATAAAAGAACAACTGTGCCCAATTTGTAAAAAAGAAGCAGAAATAGTAATACATGCCTTATGATCCTGCCCTGCAGTAGCAGATGTTTGGTCTAAATCAATCATGGTCATACAGAAATGGAATTCTAATGAGCCTGATCTATCAGCTTTGTTGGAAAGGTCGGAGGCAAAGGCTAGTACAAAAGAATTAGGAGAAATAAGTATGGTAATGAGAAGCATTTGGTTGAGAAGAAATGAATTTATCTTTCAAGAAATTTTCAAGAGTCCAAGCCAAGTGATGATCCAAGCTAGAGAGGAATTGAGAATTTACCATTAGGTGCAGCAGAATTTGAGGCAGAACATAGAAACAAGAGTAGCAGTAGGGGAGTCATTGTGGAGTAGACCAAGAGAGAATTTTGTCAAAGTAAATTGGGATGCAGCTATTGATAAAGAAGGAAAAAGGTAGGTCTAAGGGTGGTAGTCAGAGATGAGGAAGGTGAAATTATGGCTGCTGTTGGTGAACAAAGAAGCCTTGTATCAGATCTTGTAGTAGCCGAAGGGTATGCATGATGGAAAGCTGTGGAATTTTGTAGAGGCCTTAATTTTAACAGGGTTATATTTGAAGGTAATGCACAAGTCATAGTGAATGTAGTCAATGAAGAGAAAGAAGATTTTTCCAGATATGGATGTGTTATTGAAGATGCCAAGAAACTGTTAAGGGGCAGAGGTCAATGGATTGTAAAGTTTGTTTTTAGAAAAGCTAATGAAGCAACACATTGTTTTGCTAAAGTAGCATTATCTTTGTTTTTTTAAGTTGTTTGGATAGAAGAGAGTCCAGATTGTATCGAGAGTATCATGTGTAAGGATAAACTTTGTAATACTTTTTCAGATCAATGAATGAATGATGGGGTTATTTTCAAAAAAAAAAAATTGAAGTTTTTTTTACGTAATTACGATTATGGCCTCGAGTATAATCCATGGTAGAGTTCTGCTTCCACAAGGCTAAAATTTTAAGTTAAATCATGTTTTGAGATGGGTTTGGGTTCATGGATATCATGGATTTACTAAGTATACTTTGGTGGCAAGATCATGTGTTTGCATGGACAATATTATAAGACCAATTTACGGAGTAATATGATCTTAGTATCTAATCGTGAAGTTGTTTGGAGAAATTATGTAAAAATCAAGTATTTGAGAGGTAATGATATTTTAGGGTTCAAGGATTTAGATTTTTGGAGAATATAGATTTTTTACTTATTTTTATATCTTGGGTTTTAATTATGAAGTACATGTTCAATTAAAAATTTACAAAAGTTACATGACTATTTTATGGGTAACGATTGATACCCTTGACACAATTGTGAGGAAATTTAGAGAAGATAAAAACTCCAAGTAAGCGGGGTTCCTATGCTAGACTTTGCATAAAAATATATGGATTCAGGTTGATTTATGAAAAATATGCTTGTTTTGTTATGAAATGAAAATTGGAAAACAACATCGGTCATTTTGTTCTGCATCACTCATTGTATTTGAATAATAAAAGAGAGATTTTTATCATGACTGGTGTAGACATGAGCAAGATTTTGGCATTTTGTTTATGAACTGCGCAAAAAGAGCGAATATGAAATCTGACATTTTTTGGCAAGATTACGAAAAGATGCTCTAAGTCTGTTTTGTTTACGAAAAGATTCTCTGAATTTGTTTTGATTATGTGAAGATGCTCTAAATCTGTTTTTATTATGTGAAAATGATATGATTCTGTTAAGGACTTTGTTTGATATGATGTGGCATCTAAAAACCTTTGGTATGACATTCTTATTCTGTATTTGGCTCTATTTTTGCTTTGCCTTGCTCTAACCTTACCACGGGTATAAAACAATGGCCTTTGTTTGGGTTTGAACCAACCTCTCTGTCTCTAACGTTGCTTTTGGATAGTGAGCTTATCTCAGATATTCTGTAAATAGTAATGAAAAAGTAGTAAACAATAATCCTAAAATACTGAATAAGAGTTAATAATAGTAAAAAATAGTGAAAAGTAGGTGAACAATAATGATAAAATAATGAATAATAGTAAAGTGTTCTCAAAACACTTTACTATCCAAACAGAGCCTCTGCACCCACTTTGGAAACAAAGTAGTTTTCTGTGTGGTCTTTCCTGTGTGCACACTCGGGGCTCCCAGAATAATAAGGGGAAGGTTCACTATTGTCTCTGTCCGACTTGGTCACCGGGGATAGCACAACCCTACCACAGGGGTTAAATATGGCCTCTGTTACGATATGATGCTCTGATATAATATGATATGAGATGATATGATGATGATGATGTTTAGTTATGCTATGCCAAATGATACTTTTGAATATGAATATTTTTGAACTGTTGCCTTGATATTTTGAGAACATATTTTGGTTCTGGACTCTAAAATTAAAAAAGTTTTGCTCTGCATTTTGAATTCTGTGAAAAGGCTCATGTTTACATACTAGTATATGTTATCTGCTAACTGATTTGTTGATAACTCATCCTTTATCTCACCAATATTTTTTTATGTTTTGAATATTTCAGCTGAGGATCAAGAATAGGAAGCATGGGTAAGACTACATGAGCATGGTGGATTAAGTACAAAGAGGGTACTTTGGTTATTGAAAAATTTTATTTATTAATTTTGTTTTGCTTTGTCGACTTGATATTCCAAGAGGTTGACATTTATTTTAAGGCTTGGTGGTGTCTTGGTTTAATTATAATGAGGTAGTTGATTTGAAACAATGAGTTTTATGTTCTATAGAGATTGTGGAGTACATATATTATGTACTGTTGAGAGATGATTTTAGGTAACAAGAGTTAACTCCCTGGACCTCCAGGACTAGGGCATTATGGTTTGGGACAAAAACAACTAGGAGTTAACTCACTACAATAGAAAAACCTCTTTTGGGATGGAATTTTTCGTCCCATGAGAGTGGGATTTCATCCCAAAAGACAATTAGGGATGAAAAAATTCATCCCAAAAGGTCTATCATGAAAGACATTCTAGGATGAGAAAAAAATTTCATCTCAGAAGATATCTTTTGGGACAAAATTTCCTTGACCCGCTCAAAGTTCGTTTGAATGGAAAAAAATAATTCAGGACAAAGCCATTTCATCCCTAGAAAGCATTTGAACGGCCAACTTTCATTTGAATATAAATATTGTTTGAACTGTTACGATATGAGGCTAGTATTCAAAAAATTTAGTCACATTTGAATAGGTTGAGAAACGTTCGAAGGGGATGCAAGGTTGTTAGAATTTTGAAGAGATGCTCGTTTAAGTAACATTGACTTCCATTCGAATATTGAGACCGTATATGGTTCGAAGGTGTGCAATTATAGTTTGAATGGTAACTCAAATTGTTCGAATATGTTCTTAATTTGAACAACGTTCGAATAAGGGTTATAATCATTCAAACGACGTGACTATAAATGGTTCGGACGTATTGCCCTTTCTTTTGAACATAATTGAGTAATGCTATGTTGTTCAAATATGAGTGATTAGCATTTGAATGCTTTGTTATACCCATTTCATTGAGTGTTTGAAGATGGATGCGATCCGTTCGAATATTGAATCGTATGTCATTCGAACAATTTATGTTATGGTTTGAACTTTATTTTGGTCAAAATACTTATGTTTAAATAGAAGTGGGTTCGTCCAAATAAAAAAGGTACACGCTTGAATGGGATGACAACTTGTAGTTTGAATTGTTATCATAACTATTTGAACATCCTTTGTTAAAGCTATACCGTTCAAATAGTGATTAGCCTATTTCGAACATAGAATAGTGTATACGTTCGAACAATTGGCAATAAACATGAAATTCAAACATAATATGTAATCCAACAATTGTTCATGAAAATGTTATGAGACTATAATCAAACTCTAAGCTAGGGTCATGGTACAAAATATTTAAAAAAATTACAAAACAATGTGTGAAACGGAACTGGTGGCACAAAATATTGGAACACAATTTGCATCACTTGAAGCATTTCTTTGTGCTGAATGGATAACTCCCTCCACAGCTTCTCTTGTTGCTGCATTTGTAATTGCATCTCCATGGTGAATCTTCAAACTTTATTTATTTACTTTGTTGACAAGACTCCTCGAATCAGAAGCAAAATTAGATTGACGGTAACAGATAAGAAAAATGAATGGAATTAATATAATGAAACAATGCATTATCAGGCATACCTACTCCTTAGTATTGCGAAGAAAGTTGTGTTCCATACGATAGGATTTTACTCATTCTAAATGATGTTTCTATTTCCACCCGAGTAATTTAAAAAGCCTAACTAGACATTCATATGCCAAAATTGTTTGGCCATCACTAATGGAAGTTTATATATTGTACAATCATAGTTACTACATTTGTCGAAGTCCGAGAGATTGTATAGTAAAATAACAATTAAAACCACACACTTCTTCTAGATAATTCCTCATTCAAACATCTGCACTACAGGAAGCTGGTATAGACTTATTATTAGCCGTCTTGTAAAATTGTAAGATGGGTTATAATAAGTTTATACAAGATTTCAGTCTTGTAGAGAATGAATGGAGATTTATCCTAAAGAAATGTGTGGTTTTCATTGTAACTTCACTTGTTGAGGTAAGAGAAACTGTGTAGTGAAGTAACAATGAGAGACACATTTTTTTCAAGATAATTCTCCGTTTGAACATCTGCAAGACAGGAAGTCAGTATAGACTTATTATTAGCCACTTGTAAAGTTGTAAGATGGATAATAATAAGTTTATTCAAGATCCCAATCTTGCAAAGAATGAATGGATAGATATTCTGAAAAAATGAGTAGTTTTCATTAGTACTTCACTTGTTGAGGTATGAGAGACTATGTAGTGAAGTAACAATGGAAGCCAGACATTTCGTCAAGATCATCCTCCAAAACAACTTGTGCAAGATAGAAAGCCGGTATAGCCTTATTATTAGCCATCTTGTAACCTTGTAAGCTGGATAATAATAAGTTTACACAAGCTTCCAGTCTTGCAGTGTAACGCCCGTCCTTGTGGTGGGACTGTAGAAAATAACTTAAGAAAATGAGACGGGAATTACTGATCATTTTAAAAAAACTTCTCTTTCCTCTCCAAGATATAAAAGATTCTATGTTTTAAAATTAAAACATGCTAAAAAATTAAAAGGGAGCTTACAGCAGAAATCAATAAGTTAAATTAAAAAGTTATTTTACCAAAAATCTACTTTCATACGGTATGTAAAACGTGCCTAGGCTTCTGTCGCTCTTTCCTTGGGCCATGTCTGTCCTGACGTTTCTTACGCATTTTGTTCCTGAGAGAGGAAGGGACATACATAAAAATAAAATGAGTCAAATACTTAGTAAGCATTACTTCATACCGTAAAAATATACTAACATAGTGTGACGACCAAGATTTTTGCTAAGCTTTCTATGCATTTTATTATATATTGTTAATTTGGGCCAAGAAAGGAAGAGTAATCCATTGAGAAATTAGGTTGGAATAAAAGGCATATGAGATCTTGAGGAAGGCCCTAGCCCATTGGAATTAGGGTACATGGCTACCCTAGGGAATGGATTCCCTCTTGCCATGTGTCATATGTACAAGAAGGCTTCTTTGTGAGGTGATAGTATGGTGACACTTGTCACCATGGGGGAGAGTATACAGCAGGAAGATGAAGAGACATGAAAAGTCGAAACTTGAGGGAAGCCTAAAGGGCATGCACGACAACCATAGAGAAAGGTGATTTGCTTTTCGCCATGTGTCATGCATGCAAAAGGGAAGGAGAAGATGTCTTGTCTTGGGAAAGTGCAAGATCTTTTTGGAAAAAGGAGGCTACATTTGCCACTTTTGTGACCAATCACACAATGTCCAAAATATTGGTGAAAGAAAAATCTTCTTGGGAGGACGTGGATATTTAAGCCACCATGTACACACACACTCCTCACATGCCACTTGGCACACATGCACACTAATTGAGCTGCATTATTGCATATTTTATACATTTAAAACCAATATAATTTTAATTGTTTTATTATTTTATTATTGGTTTTAGATCAAAAAATTGGTTAATAGTCATAAATCCAAGTTGTGAATTAAACTGATTAAAAGCATAGTTTATGTTTAATTTTAATACTTGTGATTTAATTGGACAATACTTATTCACTTGCACAACACACTTTTAATATTTTATTTTTCATCTTTTGCCTAATTTTATTTTTATTATTTATTTATTTTATTTTATTTGTCTATTTTTATTTTTGTTTCTTTAATTATTATTTATTTTGCTTGTTTAATTTTTATTTTTATTTTATTATTTTTAATTTTAATTTTTCTGTTTTACAGGTTCTGCTAAACGACATGTCGGTTGGTCGCAGACAAAAACTACATGTCGTTTTAGGTCATCTTCAACTTCCAGCGCACGTCCAGCAGCACCCACGCAGACTCCATGCATGCGTTCGGACCACCACAACAGCCACTATCTCAGTTGCATCTTCACACTGCAACACTCCTCTGCACAACCACCACAATCCCAGCTACACCTCTGCCTAGCCTCACCTAACAGCAGTGAGAAGATTTGATCAAACCACCACACTTCAATCATGGTGAGTATACTTCTATATATATTCAAGATTTACATAAAGTCTAAGTACATGAAAGGAAACTAGAATCAATTACATAACGTCTAATTACATGAAAGGAAACTAGAAGCAATTTGTACAATGATATTCCTAGAATTAAGGTAAAAGATATTAGGCCTTGAATTAAGGCATAGTTTCCTTAACACCCCCCCACAAGCTGAGCGTCGGATTTGAGCAGATATGAAGCTTGGTTCGAAAGAATTCAAAGAGAGGGCGAGGAACACTTTTGGTGAAGAGATCAGCAACCTGTAGGTGAGAAGGCACATACTGTGTCCAAAGTTTTCCAGCAACAACAAGTTCCCGAAGGAAATGATAATCGAGTTCAACATGCTTAGCCCGTTTGTGAGAAACAGGGTTAGAACTTAAGAAAATAGCACTTTTGTTGTCACATAAAAGAAGTGGCTTCTGCGAGAGGGGAACCTTGAGGTCTTGAAGGAGGTGCATGAGCCAGAGAAGTTCAGCGGCGGTAGTCGCAAGAGCACGATATTCAGATTCACAGCTGGAACGGGAGACAGTAGGTTGCTTCTTGGCACTCCAGGAGACCAAATTATCGCCAAGATAAATAGAATAGCCAGAGGTAGAACGGCGAGTGTCAGGACAGCCAGCCCAGTCAGCATCAGAGTAAGCGACCAAAACACCAGAAACAGCAGAAGGGGGAAAGATAAGACCAAAATGAAAAGTACCCTTGACATAGCGAAGAATGCCCTTGACAGCAAGAAAGTGATCTGTAGTAGGAGCATGCAGAAACTGACTGACAGAATTGACAGCATGAGCAATGTCGGGGCGCGTGATGGTCAAGTATTGTAGGGCACCAACAAGAGATCTGTAGAGAGTGGGGTCCGAGAAAGGAGAACCATTTCCAATTAGGTGTTGAGAGACAACCATGGGAGTGTGAACAGGCTTGCTATCAAGTAACTGGGCCCGAGTAAGGATATCCCGTGCATATTTCAGTTGACTGATAAAGAGACCATCAGTAGTGGAGGTAGCTTCCAAACCAAGAAAATAATTGAGGGAACCCAAATCTTTGGTAGCAAACTCAGAATTAAGCTTGCGAGTGAAGCTGTCAAGAAGAGAAGAATTGTTGCCAGTAATGATAATGTCATCAACATAAAGGAGCAGATAAATAATATCAGAGTGCTGATGAAACACAAAAAGAGAAGTGTCAGCACGACTGCAAGAAAAACCAAGTGTAATGAGAAAGGAACTGAAGCGCTGAAACCATGCACGAGGCGCTTGTTTGAAGCCATAGAGAGCTTTCTTCAACTGACAAACATGATTGGGGTAGTGAGCATCAACATACCCAGGAGGTTGTTCCATATAAACAGTTTCAGTGAGAGTACAATTGAGAAAGGCATTCTTGATGTCCAATTGGCGAAGAGGCCATCGGTTAGTAACAGCAAGAGAGAGCACAACACGAACAGTAGTGGCCTTGATAATAGGACTGAAAGTGTCGGTGTAGTCAAGTCCAGGTACCTGAGTGTAGCCTTTGGCAACAAGGCGGGCTTTAAGGCGCTCAATAGATCCATCAGGTAGATATTTGGTCCGAAACACCCATTTGGAACCCACAATGTTGGTGTCAGCGGGCCGAGGGACCAATATCCAAGTGCGATTGTTCTGAAGGGCATGAACTTCTTCATCCATCGTAGCAAGCCAGGCAGGATTCTTAGCAGCAGATTTGAAACCCTTGGGCTCAGTAGATGCAAGAAGAGCATAGAGGAGTCCAGAGGAGCCCAAAATACTGAGATTTGCCGGATGACGAGTCCTGAAAATGCCAGCCTTTGCTCGTGTGAGCATTGGGTGAGAACCCAACGGAAAAGGTGGAACAGGAGTGTGAGCAGGAATAGGAGAATCAATGGTAGGCTCAACAGGAGAATCAATGACAGGATCCGGAACCGGTGAGGAGGAACCTGCAAGAGACTAAGGAACCTGCAAAGACTCATCCACGGGATCAGTACAAATAGCACACGGGTTAGATCTGGATGGAGTAAGATGTGAGGAATGGTGCATAAGGGAGGAGGGAGAGGGGTCGGTATGGAGAGGATTGGGTTCAAGAAAATTGGAAAAATGAAGGGATGATATGGGCTGAGAGTGAGAGCTAGAATGAGAGGGAAAATGGGTTTCATCAAACTGAGCATGTCGGGTGATGTATAGCCTAGATGTAGTGGGGTCAAGACAGCGAAACCCTTTATGAGAAGAACTGTAACCCAAAAAAATGTAAGGGATGCTGCGAGAAGAAAATTTGTTAGGCATATAATCACGCACACAAGGGTAAACACGACAACCAAAAGGATGAAAATTTTCATAGTTGGGTGAAGAACCATAGAGAAGCTCGAAAGGGGACTTACCTCTAAGAAGCGGTGTGGGCAAGCGGTTGATAATGTAAGCTGCAGTGCTGAAGGCGTCAACCCAGAAGCGAGGGGAAAGATGGGAGTGGAAAAGAAGGGCTAGACCAGTCTCGGTGACATGGCGATGTTTTCTCTCGGCGCGACCATTTTGGGTGAGTGTATATGGGCATGAGAGTTGATGGTGAATGCCAAAGGTGCGAAGATGCGCTTTGAAGCGATTGCTGGTAAATTCTGCACCACCATCACTTTGAAAAATTTTGATGCAGGTGGAATGTTGATTTTCAACAAATTTTTGAAATTGAAGGAAAATATCATAAAAGTCAGATTTTAATTTCAAGGGGTAAAGCCAAGTGAATCGAGAATGGTCATCAATGAATATGACATAATAAATAAAACCCAAATTTGATTTGATGGGAGAAGGGCCCCAAATGTCGCAATGAATAAGATCCAACACATTAGATGACCTACGTTCATTTCGAGCATAAGGTAAGCGATGATTTTTTGCAAGTTGGCATGTACTACACAATGCTGGAGAAGGCAATAATGATGTAAGATGAAGATGACCTTTTTTATTCAAAAAAGAAATAATGGAATGATTTACATGTCCAAGACGAGCATGCCATAAATCATAAGAAGCATGAAGAGCTTTATTCTTAAGAACAGAAATAAAAGTGGAATTGTCGCGCTCCAGCACATATAGGCCACCATCTCGTTTACCGGTTGCCACCACCCTTCCCATTTGATGATTCTGGACAGTAAATGAATTATTAGTAAATGTAACAGAGAGAGGAAAATCAGATGTTAATTTACTAATTGAGAGGAGATTTTTGGTGAGACGGGGAACAACTAAAACATCCAATAAATGGAGATTGGGCATAGGAGAAATAGTACCAGTATGGGTAATGGGTAGGGAAGCACCATTCCCTACAATTACACAATCCTTACCCGTGTAGTTATTTGAGTGGTCCAAAGTGGAAGGGTCTGTGGTCATGTGGGCCGAAGCCCCAGTATCCAAATACCAGTCACTGGGCTCGGGCCCATTCAGTGCACAAGAGGCGTTGAAAGCCTCGGCAAGGTGAGCAACAGAGTCACCCCGTGCATACCTCTGGTTGCACCGGTCGGCATAATGGCCCTCCTGCCGACAAATTTGACACCGTGGTGGACGGCGTCCTTGGCCTGAGCGGTGGCATTGGTTCGGCTGCTCGTTGCCGCAGTTGGAGGAAGAGTTGCCATGTCCATTGCGATGGCTCTGTTGCGGACGAGAGGAGGAGTTCCTCTGGTTGGACCTAGCGTGGCCACGGTTGGTGGCCGTGAAGGCAACAGAGGGAGGAGCCGATGGTTCAAGGGACTTCTGAAAGAGGTCAAAACTTTCTGCTCTGGAGACGAGATCGGCAAAACAGGGCAGTGGGTTTTGGGCCATTTGGGCAGTGGAGAAACTGGTGAAATCGGACCCAAGACCTCGAAGAAACCAGTGCGATTTATCAGTGCCATCGACGGGCCTTCCGATGGCGTGAAGTTGATCACACAGAGATTTGAAGGTTCGGGCATACTCAGAGACCGTGCGGGTGCCTCGTTTCATCAACTGAAGATCGTCTTTGAGACGAATTTCTCTGGCTTTGGAGCAATGGCTGAAGGAGTTTTCGAGGGCAAGCCAAACCTCACGCGAAGTGGAGAGACCCACGACCTCAGCCATAGCTTCTTCGGTGAGGGGGAGAGCAAGAGGCTTAGAAGGAGTTGATTGGCTTGCTTCCACGCTAGGTATTTGATATTGGGTGTCTGAGAGGTGGGGGGATGAAAACGTGGGGGAGGTTCAAGGGTGCCATCCACATGGCCGAGTAACTCTTGGCTTTCAAGTAAGGGAAGTAATTGGCTCTTCCACAGGAGGTAATTAGAGGAGGAAAGCTTGATGGTGACCATGTGAATCATGGTGTTGAAGGGAAGAAGGGTGGGCTTGGGTTCGGCAACCATGAGAAAAAAAAGGGATCGGAGGATGCTAATCCGATAGGGCTCGTGATACCATGAGAAGATTTGATCAAACCACCACACTTCAATCGTGGTGAGTATACTTCTATATATATTCAAGATTTACATAAAGTCTAAGTGCATGAAAGGAAACTAGAATCAATTACATAACGTCTAATTACATGAAAGGAAACTAGAAGCAATTTGTACAATGATATTCCTAGAATTAAGGTAAAAGATATTAGGCCTTGAATTAAGGCATAGTTTCCTTAACAAGCAGCACCATTGCGATGGCCTAGCCATTCGAAAGCTCCAACGGACTGCTCTATTTTTCCACTCCCGAAACAGAGCATTTTGTCCCACAGCCCATACCGGTTGCCACAGCTGCAAACGACGGCACCTTTGCCGCACCACCTCCATCACAGATCTTCCCCAAGCACTTCTGCCCAGCCAACTAAACCACCCATGCTCATCCGCTGCCACTACATCGCTACTGCCCAGCCCCGGCAGCACCACCTCTCCATTCCTCCAAGATGCACTGCATCCACACGAACCAGTACCACTCCTCCGTAAGTCCAGCACTCTCTCCCCACCTCTCGGGTTCTCTCATTCCCATTACACCAATGAAAGAAAGAAGAAAAAAAGAAGCAGGTGGGAGAAAGAAGAACTCACGCACGCTGAAAGAAGAAACACGAAAACATGGACGCACGGATACAGGAGGGGAGTAGAAGAACCAAAAGAAAGCGGGGAACACGGAAAGCATGCGGGACCCTTACTTTCCGTAATGAAAGGTGGGCGGCATCAACAGAAAATAAAAGCTTTTACGGAATGAAACGGATGCAACATGGGATGAATTTGGAAAATAGCTGGGTGGGGAACAAAAGAATAAAAGGAGGCCTTTTCGTTTGGACGGACACAGCACGAAGAGAGGGTCAGGGAAAGAAAATAAAAAGCAGGTGGAATCACGGACGGAAGAGAAGAAAAGAAATAAATAAAAACTCACGTGCGGGACGTCGAAAGCAAAATTAGACTAACGCACTTAAAGGAAGGTGGGTGGATTAATCACGGGAATGCATGGAGAGGAAAATACGAAAATGAAAGTGGGACGTGCTTGTCGGTGGAGATGAACGAAATGAAAGCCTATATAAAGAGCTATCATACGGACGGAAGAGGGAAGCTCATTTTTATTACTCTTCCGCAGTTCATTTTTCTTTGTATTTATTTGAGTTAATTTTATCTGAGAATTAATTTATTTTTTTCAAGCTTGTTTTGTAATATTTGGTGTTGTGTTTTATTTTAGTTTTCTTATGGAGAATTTATCCTTGAATTCTATGGTTCTTGTGATGAACATGGTTGGCTAAATTTTCATACTAAGGTTAAGAGGTGAAGTCTAATCATTTAAATATTGTTTTGGATCAACAATAGATTTTATATTGTGAGTTTGATCAATTTAAAGGTTTTATTATTAGAAACTTTGATTATCTATATACTTTTCTTGATCCATTGTGATTTTTGAATACATTGGATGCTTGAAAAATCCTTGTAGTAATCAAATGGACTTGTGAATATTTCTACTATAAATTGTTTTAACCTAATCTTTAGTGATCAAAAGAATTTTTGGTGTTATTATTCGAAACTTTGATTATCTATATATTTCTCTTGATTCATTGTGATTTCCGAATACAGTAAATGCTTAAAAAATCTCTGTGATAATCAAATGGACTTGTGAATGTTTCTACCATCAATTATTCAAACTTATCTTTGGTGATTAGTTTTCTTGGGCTTAACTGTTAAATTTTCCAGTTAGACGGAATCATTATTCTAGTTTAACTGAGCTAAATTGATTGGAAACAATATTTTAAATTATTAGACGGATCCTCGAAACCCTAGTCATTCTCCATGTTAATCATTTCAGTTATATTTTGTTACTTTAAAATTCCTCATCTTAGTAATCTCTTCTATTTGATTGCACGTTCCTTTTAATAATCTATTGTTATTATTTAATTTTATTCTCTTTATCACATTAGTCAATCCCTGTGGATTCGATCCTGTAAGGTACTACAATACCTGTATACTTGCAGGTAAAATAGCTCTGAATTTTTTGTTCATTGTTTTGAGCGATAGTTCAGCTGCAACAAGTTTTTTGGCGCCGTTGCCGGGGATTGCAACATGTGGTAAAATATATATATAAATATTTTTCTTACTTTCTCTTGTTTTTGAAAGTACTATTTTTGTTTAAGAAAGAGATTGTGTGGCATTGCTTTCATATTCATGTCATTTTGTAATCCCATTCCTTTCTCTATCTGTGTTTGCATGTATACATATAGAGACAAGTTGGGTAGATTTGCAAGGATAGTTGAAGTAGACACTGATACTCTCTTTGATAATTTGTTTGACACACCTTCTAATTTTGATACACATTCTATTTCATCAGTTTCTTCGTCTAACATGAGTGTGCACGAAGATCAACCTAGGATTCTGTAGGAGTTCCTTTACCCTACATGCACAGCAATACCGTCATGCATTATATTTCCTCCTAATAGTCCTCCAGTGGATTTCAAACATGGTATGATACAACTTCTCCCTACTTTTCATGGTCTGGAGAGTGAAAATCCATATGTGCATATTAGGGAGTTTGAAGAGGTTGTTACTACATTTCATAGTCCACCTAGCACTATGGATGCTGTTCGACTTAAGTTTTTTCCTTTTTCACTAAAGGATAAGGCAAAGAGTTGGATGTATTCATTGAGACCACGATTGATCGGGTCATGGGCTGAGATGACCCAAATTTTTTTCAATAAATACTTTCCTCATCATAAGACTAATGCTTTGAAAAGACAAATCTCAACTTTTACACAAAAGGATAGTGAGACTTTGTATCAAGCATGGGAACATTTTAAAGAATCACTTAGCTTGTGCCCCCATCATGGTTATGAAAGCTGGCGTCTAGTTAGCTATTTTTATGAAGGTCTTACTCCTAGAGAGCGTCAATTTATTGAAATGATGTGTAATGGTGAGTTTTTGCAGAAGGATCCGGATGAGGCAATAGAGTATTTAAATGAACTTGCAGAAAAGGCTCACACTTGGACAGGACCAAATGCTTTCGACAGTACCAATCGAGCACGCCCAAATCAAACTCAGTCTAGTGGAGGCATCTATCATCTTAGAGAAGAAGATAACTTGAAGGCAAGGATGGAGGGTCTAACTAGAGAGTTAGAGGCACTAAAGATGAAGGGAAGTATGGCAGCTCACATTATTCACCAAGCTGATGCTCCTAAACTGTGTGTTGTTTTTCAGGAAGTAGATCATCTTGCACAAGATTGCCCAACCCTTACTAAGATGAGAGGAGTGTATAAGGAACATTGCAATTCTCTTGGCATGTATAAAAAGGCCTTTTCACCATACAATCCTGGATGGAGGAATCACCCCAACTTTAGTTGGAGAAATGACTCTAATTCACATCAAAATCCTAAAGGGCCTTTTGTTTCTACCTTATGTGCCCCCACATAAGAAAACCTTTGAGGAGACACTACAAACTTTTATGCAGGGTCAAGCTAATATTAATAGTCAAATAATGCAGGCCGTTAATGACTTGAAGAGTTCTATTGGTGAATTGACCTCCACATTGCGCATTCAAGAAAAGAGTAAGTTTCCTGCTCAACCTCAGCCGAATCCCAAAGGACAACTTGAGGTAAGTAATTCAAATTCTTATGATTCAAAATCTGAACATACCAAGTCCATCACCACTCAACGCAGTGGAAAAATAATTGATAAAAGTATTTCAAGGAAAGATGGTAAAACTAACAATTTTTCAAATTCCAAGAGTGATGGTGAACTTGACACAGTTGAGTTAGATATGCCTGTCAAAGCCCCAATACCTGCCCCTTTTCCCCAAAGGTTGCAACCTTCTCATCAATTGGTTCAAAATGCTAACATTCTTGAAATTTTTAAACAGGTGAAAATTAATATTCCTTTGTTGGATGCCATTAAACAGATTCCATCTTACGCTAAGTTTTTGAAAGATTTGTGTATAGTGAAGCGTACGATGAAGGTGCAAAAGAAGGCTTTCCTTACAGAACAAGTAAGTGCCATCCTTCAAAATAATTCTCCTCCAAAATATAAAGATCCAGGTTGTCCAACAACTTCTTGTGTTATTGGGAACTTTAAAATCGAGAAAGCTTTACTTGAACTTGGTGCTAGTGTTAACCTCCTACCTTACTCGGTATATGAGCAATTGGGTCTTGGTGAGCTTAAGCCCACCAAGGTAACACTCCAACTTGCTGACCACTCAATAAAAATACCGAGAGGGATAGTTGAGGATGTGTTAGTGCAGGTAGGCAAATTTTACTTCCCAGTGAACTTTATTGTTTTTGTCTTTGATGTTTGCACTCAAATTCCTATAATTTTAGGAAGGCCATTCCTTGCAACCTCGAATGCTTTAATAAATTGTAGAAGTGGTGTGATGAAAATTTCTTTTGGCAACATGTAACACCCTGCTCCTTCCTTCCTTCCTTCTGACATAAGCAATTACGTTTGATGTGACAGCCCGCTCCTCCCCTCTAGTCTCTAAGAGCCCCGTTATACGTGCCAGACCCCAATGGCGTGTTTTTAAATGTGCTACTTGATTTCTAAAGTTAGCTTTGTGTTTTAAAGTTATGTGTATTTTAAATGGAAGATTCCTATTATTATTTAACTAAAGAATATTTTAAATAACTCAATTATAATATCTTTGAATAGCTCCAAAAATATTATAATTATGGGAAATCATTTAATTAAATGATTTCCAGTTATTTAAAATATTATGTGATCTAAATAATGATGGAATCTTTAATTAATTTAATAGTTTTACTCTTTTAAATATTTTAAGTAAGACCTCATCACTTTATAAATGATGAAGGAATATTATTTTAAATAATATTCTATCTTTATTCCTCTCAATGCTTGTAATCAAATAAACGTCTACGTGTTTTTAAATCAGTGTTTAAGGGTCACCGTTAGATCATTTTTATAGACCCTCAGAGAATGGGTTTTAGTATAAAACCCCAACGCCTCTCTCTTTCTCCCTCACTTTTCCCCTACCCTCTCTCTCTCCTCCCTCTCCCTCTCGACTTGCTCTGTTCCCAGCTCCTCTCTCTCTCTCGTCCGAATGCTATAGCCCCCAGCCCGGCGCCACCGTACGCCGGTGAGCCTCACCTCCACCACCATCGGTCTCCTCTCCCTTCGGAGAGCTCCCCCATGCCGGTAGCTCTTGTGGCGCCCCCAACTTTCATGTACGGACACACACGGAAATTGAGACACCGGGATGATGACGACACGGTCACGCACTCCATCGACATGTGCTGAGTGTGTGCAATGCAACACGTGTACAATAAACAATACGCAGCGGAAAGGTTAAGTCAAATAACTAAGTACCAGAGTTTAATACAATACAAAGTACTGAAAATCCACATGTCAACATAATACGATTTTTGTTTACAAAACAACATCAAATCAAATTAAATACAATAAGCAAAAGCGGCAATAATCTTCAACACAAAATATAGCCAATGTCCCTACTCCTCAGGCAGAGCCGCATCCTCGGGCTCAGCCTCCTCAAAACCTGCATCAAAATCTACAGTACCAAAAAGATGGTATTGCAGGTAAGTACAACCCAAAAAGCTCCAAGACAATAAATATATTAAAACAACTAACGCTATGCATGCACATGAAGCCCAAGCGTAAAACCCGAGAAAAAACACCATTTCTCGAAAATCACAGTTTTCCCACACACGCCAAAAAATCACCATTTGGCACAAATTAATAATCCAGGAATAATTACATTAATTTCAATTTTAACCGTATGCACCATGGCCTCCCCTAGCGACCATCCACATACTCTGGCTTCCCATCTTCACCCCAAGGCTAACGGCCGTGCAAGTGATACATGAGCGATGCCCAGTTCCGCGCCCACCACGTACATAGCCAGGTATCCTCTGACCCCCGCCAGCCCGAGGAGTCACGGAGTCGGATCGAGAGCGCTACCATCCCGTCCAAGTCCCGGGCAAAAGCTCCAGGGGACGACACTCAGTATATTCCGCTCCCGAGTGTCCAGAGGAGCTTCACCGAGATAATATCTCATCTCAGCTTGGGGGTGATACACACGCACCCGAATAGCCTTAAACACAGTTTCTCAAAACACACACCCACGCATGCGTGCACAATGCCATGAAAGCAACAAATTACCAACAGTTATCAGTACAACTAGATAACCAAAACACAGTTTATAATACAGGTTAGTGCAAAAATATATTAAAGTCTTAAAAGTCTTTTGGAAAAATACTTACAGCGCTTGATAATAATTTAGGAAGATCACGAAGGAACTGGAAGCACCAAAACAGCAACTCCACAGTGTAAAAACATTGTGGCCGAATACACTGTAAACCCAAATTCCAACGGAGTCAAACGAAGACTTGAAATTGATAGGGTAGGACCTAATGAGGTCGGTGAAGCTAATGGTATCAAAAGTAGGCCATGGGTGGCAGCCGAAACGGCGGTTTAAGGCCACGAAGTTCAAATCAGAGTGGGTGTTCGTAGGGGCGGCTCAGCGACGGATCGGGGCAAAAGATGGGTCGGTTAGGACGGCAAGGTGCCGGTGATGAAGTGGTGAAGAAATGGTGGCCAATGGTGGCTGGACGGCGGCGGAACGGTGAAGAGAAGCCCGCGACTTCGCACGGCTCTCGGAGGCAAACGGCGGCGCGGGGTGGTCTGAAAATGGAAGGGTAAGGTCGCCGGTGGCTGAGGAACCGAACGGCACACGTCCGAAAGGGAGAGCGTAAAAGGAGAGCGTTCTAAGTAAAGTATAGTTCTATTTCTAGTTCAGTTGCTTATGCACTAGATAGACGATAACGTTAAAGTTATGTATGCATGTAGGTTGCCATCTGACACGCGCATGAATGGACTGCATGGTATGAAAGTAGCATGGAGTCCAGGTAAGTGTTACGTTCATGCTCTTCTAGAGTTTTCTAAAGTATAAGAAAAAGAATGAGAAACGCTTTTCCTATAAAAGATGCTTTATAAAAAGGACACAAAAGATGTTTTTAAAGAAAGCATGCTAAGTATTGAAAGGTATACGTATGTACGGCCCCTCCTTGGCAGCCCTTTTTTACGCACCCAAAAGTATTAATTGTATGCATGTGAATGGATGACTATACGTTGTATCTATTGTACGTATTTTCTAAAGAAAAGAAAGGAAGCTTCGAGGCCCGTGCCCCGAGCTTCAAACCAATGCTTTCAGAGACGCGAAGAAAGTGTTTTAAACTGGTCCCTGAGAACTGATGTTAAAATGTCCATATGAACTGATGTTTTACTGATGCCATGAAAGATGATGTTTAAGCCATGCTTTTAAAAGATGTTTTTCCATGAAAGAACTATTAAATGAAATGAAAGCCTCAGCTCTTTAGAGCTGACATGAAATGAATGAATGAAAGCATGAATGTATGAAACTACGTAACGGCCACACTAATGAACGGAAAGGGGTACCTAATGAATGAACAGGCAGATTAAAATGCCGGGCAGTAGTATCTGGTAGTGCACCCAGTGTTGCACCCTAACGGAAGGGGATTCCAACCCGTGGCCACGGGTGAATCCATCGGCCCAAAAGGCCGCTAACCCCAACACACGGGGCGTAACAACGTGCACCAGCCTATGAAAGTGAAAGAAAAGTAATGTATGAATGCATTGCATTCTTCAAAAAATGGAGGCAGTGACAGGTGAACGTTTTACGAAAAGAAAAGTACGTTTAAAGATGAAAGCCCCGTCCACTGATGTTTACGAACAAAGGCATGTATGCATGTACGTATAGTATGTATTGAATGATGAATGCATGACTGAAAACCTATGTTGCTATATTTTAACAGTATGAAGTAATGTTTACTGAGTATTCGACTCATTTTAGTTTTTATGTGTGCCCCTCCCCCCACAGGAATTGAATGAGCAGTACGCTCAGGAGGGACATGGCCAAAGGAGAAGAGCACGGAAGTCTAGGCATGAGGGTTTTAAATGTATGAAAGGCCTTTTTATATTGAGATTTATATTTTCCACTCTTTTAACCCTCAAGCCTCTTTTATTATAAAAGCACATTTTATTTTATAACGTAGAGTCTTGCACCCTGGGAAGGACAATAAAATGTTTTAAATCGGACGGTAATTCCTGTCGTCCTTTTCTAAAATATTTCTTAAAAAGACCCACCTCAAGGACGGGCGTTACACAACATGACTTTGGAGTTGAATATTTTCAATATTTGTAAACAACCTTGTAACGACCCCGCCCCACGAGGAGCGGAATCGCCACGTACGTACCTATTCTTTACGTACTTTCTTTTTCTTTCTTTCTTCCTTCTCATCAACAGGGAAGACACTAAGCGTCCGCCTCTCTCTCTGCAGTAATGCCTTGCTCCCCAGCCTTTTCATCATTTCCTGGACATTTAAAACATTTAATACAAAAGTGAGTCTAATACTCAGTAAGTCGTACACCATGCAGTGAACATACTAGGCATTTATTCTTTTCCTTTAGAAAACATGCATACATAAACATTTGCGTTCCGTTTCATGCATAAAAATTCTTAGAGATAACTAGGCTTTCATGCATAAACATTCTTTCATGCTTTTCATCTTTCCATGCTTACCATCCTTTTCATGCTTTATATCTTTTTATACATAACATGTTTTTCATGCATTACATCTTTTCACTTTCATAGGTCATTGCACACTGTTACGCCCTGCGTGCTAGGGTTAGTGATCTTATAAACCTATGGATTCGCCCGTGGCCGCGGGTTGGAATCCCATTTTGTTAGGGTGCAGCACTGGGTGCACTACCAGATACTACGACCCGGCATTGCAATCTGCCCATTCATTCATTGGGTACCCCTTTCCTTTCATGTGGCCGTTATGTATTTTCATTCATTGAAACTTACGTTTCCTTTCATTCCTTTCATACTTTCATTCATTATGGTCCTTTTCATTTAACAGTTCATTCATAGAAAAGGAACGTCACTTAAAAGCATGAGCTTATCATCATTTAAAAGCATGAGCTTAAATATCATTTAAAGCATGGCTTAAACATTTCTTAAAAGCATAGGCTTAAATATCATTTAAAAAGCAGAAGCTTAATCACCATTAAAAGAGGCATGAGCTTAAACATCATCTTTCAAGACATCCTTTAAAACGTCAGTTCTCATTGAAAAGCATGAACTTAAATGCCATTTAAAAATATAAGCTTAAACATCATTTAAAAAGCAGAAGCTTCATTATCATTTAAAAGCATGAACTTAACATCGTTTAAAAGCATGAGCTTAAACATCGTTTAAAACGTAAGCTTAAACATCGTTTAAAGCACGAGTTTAAATACCATTAAAACACGAGCTTAAACATTATTTAATTTAAAAGCACGAGCTTAAACATCATTAAAAGGCATAGATTTAAACATCACTTTTCAAGACTTCTTTTAAAATGGCAGTTCATGGCGTCCTTTAAAACGATAGTTCTCAGGAACATTTAAAAACGTCAGTTCTCAGGGACATTTAAAGCATTAGTTCATAGGGACATTTTAAAACTCATTCAAATCATCATTTTGAGCATAAAACATGAGACGTTCCTTTCCTTTCCTTTTCTTTACATTTAAACATTTTCATCATCTTTCTTAGTTCCATGCATATGCATTTTCATGAACAAGATACATTTTCATGCTATACTACATATAGGAATAATCATAAATTTCTTGAAAGAGCATGCATGAAAATCTCATGACTTAGAATCTACATGCATGCATTACTTTATACATGTACACCCAATTATAATCGATAAGGTACTTAACAGGGGCTATCAAGAAAGGGTTGTACATACTATATTCATTTACTTAGAGAAACATTTGCAATGAGAGAGATACCAGTAGTTTCAGCTCCGTTATCCGTAGTTTCATGTTTTGAGCATACCAGTCCACACATTTCTTCAACTCCTTATTTTCTTGTTTTAATATTTTATTTTATTTTACTTTTATAAGCAAGTCTTTGCTGCAACTTAGAAATTTGAATTTTAAGATTATCGACCTCACTCACCCGTGACACTAATCTCCGGGACATGGTTGTAACAGAAGCAACATATTGGGCACCAAGTATTCTCGATCCTGAAACCATCTCAGCATCGGACCGGGTAGAAAAATGTATCTCTATTCCGTTCATGGCATTGAAGGCATCAGGACAGAAGACAAATGGTTGTGGTGTAACAGGTACCTGATTCAAACCAGGGATATTTTTGACAGAGTGTTTCTCGGCCATTTGAGAGAATGAGAGAAGTTGTGAGGATTGAGGGAAATTTGAGAAATGTGAGGATTACAGAGGACTTGTTCTGTATTTTGAAAGGGTGAAAATGGCCCCTTATATAGAGACCCAGAGCACTGAAGGCTCTGCGAAAATTGATTGGGAGCGGAGCTCGATGCGATAAAGAGGGGCAGAGCTCGAGGCTCTGAAATGCTGTCGAATCCAAGACCCCAGATTCCGTGATTTATGATAGTTGTCGGACTGTAGTTGGATGAAAATTTTCGCATGAAATTTTTTTTCACCCCAAGCATTTCTCACTTGTCCAGGAAGTTCTTCTTTAACTCTCTCATACATATTTGAATGTTGTTTATGTTATTACGTCTCGTTATTTATTTAAGTGTAGTTTCTATTATTACATCTCTTTGTTTATTTTCTATGTTGTTGTTGTTTGTTGATTGCTTCTCTTTGTCTATTTTCTGTGTTGATATTTCTTTTATTACTTCTCTTTTCTTTATTAGTGTGTGTGCACTGGATTACATAATTTTTGCCTTAATGCGATATGCACTAATATACACGTGATTGACACACTCTATTTCTATCATTTTATGAAAATTGAGCATCTTGGTGGAGTAGTTGAGCGGAATTATTTTTATGAAAATTTATTTTCAAGCCTGAGCATAGAGCATAATTTCTGATCATCATATTTTGTTTGATGTGTGACTTGAAACACCGGGATGCTATATTTATTGAGATAGACTTGGCATGATTTATATATAATGAAGGAAAAATCTTGAAAGATATATTGCACATGCTTACACTTGTAGTATTCTTCATTACTGTTGATTGAATTAACACAGGAAAAGTAAATTGCAGGACTACCGAGCCTTCTGAAAAAAAAAAGAATAAGAATCTACCTCAGTGGTAAGGGCGAACTTGGGAATGTGTGGGTTAGGCGCACGGTCCAAAGTTCGATTCCCCACTGTTCGAATCCATATAAAAATAATAATAATAATAATAATAAAGGATGAAGCAGTGAGCTTTCCTAAATAAAGGGCTAGAAATAGTTACCTAAACTTTGGGGGTTCAGTGTTCAACCTTTAAACAGAGTTGGCGTGAAAGCTGCTAGTCTCTTGGGCTTTGAGGTAGTTAGAATCACAAATGATTAATCTTAAGGTTGAAAAATCCTATGACAAATCATGGCTAGTAATGAAGAAAAATTTAGCTACACATCTGAGTTTTGAGATATTTTCCCCAATTCTTTATAAAAGATTGTTGAGACAGTCTTGGTGGATATAGCTCCCGGGAGTTGAATAGTCATGTGTTGCATTTTGTGAGAATTCATTATTATGTTTGATTGCTTTTGTTTGGATTTCGAGCTTTATGCAATATTCATCTCAATTAATTTTCACTATTTTACTCAGAGACTAGCAAAATGCCAGTTGGGGGGTGTGATTGAACTGCATTATTGCATATTTTATACATTTAAAATCAATATAATTTTAATTATTTTATTATTTTATTATTGGTTTTAGATCGAAAAATTGGTTAAGAGTCATAAATCCAAGTTGTGAATTAAATTGATTGAAAGCATAGTTTATGCTTAATTTTAATACTTGCACAATACACTTTTAATATTTTATTTTTCATCATTTGCCAAATTTTATTTTTATTATTAATTTATTTTATTTTATTTTTCTAATTTTATTTTTGTTTCTTTAATTATTATTTATTTTGCTTGTTTAAGTTTTATTTTTATTTTATTATTTTTAATTTTAATTTTTCTGTTTTACAGGTTCTGCTAAACGACATGTCGTTTTGAGTCATCTTCAACTTCCTGCGCACGTCCAGCAGCACCCACGCAGACTCCATGCATGCGTTCGGACCACCACAACAGCCACTATCTCAGTTGCATCTTCACGCTGCAACACGCCTCCGCACAACCACCACAAACCCAGCTGCACCTCTGCCCAGCCTCACCTAACAGCAGCACCACTGCGATGGCCCAGCCATTCGAAGCTCCAACGGACTGCTCTGTTTTTCCACTCCCGAAACAAAGTATTTTGTCCCACTGCCCATACCGGTTGCCACAGCTGCAAACGACGGCACCTTTGCCGCACCACCTCCATCACAGATCTTCCCCAAGCACTTCTGCCCAGCCAACTAAACCACCCATGCTCATCCGCTACCACTACATCGCTACTGCCCAGCCCCGGCAGCACCACCTCTCCATTCCTCCAAGGTGAACTGCATCCACACGAACCAGTACCACTCCTCCGTAAGTCCAGCACTCTCTCCCCACCTCTCGGGTTCTCTCATTCCCATTAAACCAATGAAAGAAAGAAGAAAAAAAGAAGCAGGTGGGAGAAAGAAGAACTCACGCACGCTGAAAGAAGAAACATGAAAACATGGACGCACGGAAACAGGAGGGGAGTAGAAGAACCAAAAGAAAGAGGGGAACACGGAAAGCATGCGGGACCCTTGATTTCCGTAATAAAAGGTGGGCGGCATCAAACAGAAAATAAATGCTTTTACGGAATGAAACGGATGCAACATGGGATGAATTTGGAAAATAGCTGGGTGGGGAACAAAAGAATAAAAGGAGGCCTTTTCGTTTGGACGGACACAGCACGAAGAGAGGGTCAGGGAAAGAAAATAAAAAGCTGGTGGAATCACGAACGAAGAGAAGAAAAGAAAGAAATAAAAACTCACGTGCGGGACGTCGAAAGCAAAATAAGACTAACGCACTAAAGGAAAGTGGGTGGATTAATCGCGGGAATGCAAGGAGGAAAACATGGAGAGGAAAACACGAAAATGAAACTGGGACGTGCTTGTCGGTGGAGATGAACGAAATGAAAGCCTATATAAAGAGCTATCATACTGACGGAAGAGGGTAGCTCATTTTTATTACTCTTCCGCAGTTCATTTTTCTTTGTAGAGTTTATTTGAGTTAATTTTATTTGAGAATTAATTTAATTTTTTCAAGCTTGTTTTGTAATATTTGGTGTTGTGTTTTATTTTAGTTTTCTTATGGAGAATTTATCCTTGAATTCCATGGTTCTTGTGATGAACATGGTTGGTTAAATTTTCATACTAAGGTTAAGAGGTAAAGTCTAATGATTTAAATATTGTTTTGGATCAACAATAGAGTTTATATTGTGAGTTTGATCGATTTAAAGGTTTTATTATTAGAAACTTTGATTATCTATATACTTTTCTTGATCCATCGTGATTTCCGAATACATTGGATGCTTGAAAAATTCCTGTGGTAATCAAATGGACTTGTGAATGTTTCTACCATAAATTGTTCAAACTTAATCTTTAGTGATCAAAAGAATTTTTGGTGTTATTATTGGAAGCTTTGATTATCTATATATTTCTCTTGATTCATTTTGATTTCCGAATATAGTGAATGCTTGAAAAATCCCTGTGATAATCAAATGGACTTGTGAATGTTTCTACCATCAATTATTCAAACTTAATCTTTGGTGATTAGTTTTCTTGGGCTTAACTGTTAAATTTTTCAGTTAGACAGAATCATTATTCTAGTTTAACTAAGCTAAATATATTGGAAACAATATTTTAAATTATTAGACGGATCCTCGAAACCTTAGTCATTCTCCATATTAATCATTTCAGTTAAATTTTGTTACTTTAAAATTCCTCATCTTAGTAATCTCTTCTATTTGATTGCACGTTCCTTTTAATAATCTATTTTTATTATTTAATTTTATTCTCTTTATCACATTAGTCAATCCCTGTGGATTCGATCCTGTAAGGTACTACAACACTTGTATACTTGCAGGTAAAACTGCTCTGAAGTTTTGGTTCATTATTTTGGGCGATAGTTCAGCCGCAACACACACCTATAGGTGATTGAGGAAGATCCTAGTTAAAAGACCATTTTGCCGTGAGGTTCATTGAACCAAGACACAAGATGAACAGCAAATAGGGGATGAAGGTTTCGGTTTTGAGAGGGAGGTGCCACTTGTCCAAAAAGCTCCCTTGTGTTCCCAACACAATCCAATGATGGAGAAAGGGAAGAGGCTCAAGGGTTAGGTTCCAAATGGTGTCCATGCAAGAAAGTTTAGCTTGTTCAAGAAGCCTCTTATGTCCATAAAAGGGAGAGGAGCCGAAAACCCTCAAATTTTTAGTCACTTGGTTAATTTCTCTTGAAGCTTTCGGCCACAACATTTCTCTATACTTTCCATCACTTTCTCTCCATCCAAACTGTGGCGCCCCCAACTTCCATGTACGGACACACACGGAAATCGAGACACCCGGGATGATGACAACACGGTCACGCACCCCATCGACATGTGCTGAGTGTG
>QEOT01001176.1:6729-33176 GCA_003123785.1 Pterocarya stenoptera
GAATCATTTTCGGTGTTGTTGTCGTCGTCCCTGCCGTTTTTGGGATCGAGTGGAAGGTCGCAAAGAGAGAGCCTCTCTTCTGTTGCTGCTTCTTCTTCTTCTTCTGGGTTCGGAAGGTAAGGATTTCGAGGATTCTCTCTCATATTATGATGAGAGGGAGCATCAGATGGAACCATAGATAAAAAATATCGAATATCGTAGGGGAGCCTTCTAGTCTCGACATTGGAAACGGATCATTATGTGTGTGTATATATAACCAATACAGAGGGAGGGAGGGAGAGAGAGAGAGAGGTCTGTCGTATTGGTCATAAGCGTAATTCACTTGGAGAATGTTATTTGTATACACTACAATCTCATCTCCATGCACTGGTATATAACCTTTCAATTCTTAAATTCATTATTTTAGAGTATAAAGATTGATTTAATATTTCATAAACAGTAACGCTATATGTTTTAAATTGGCAGTATTTTTGTAAAACGATATTGTTTTTATAATTTATTTTACAAAATTGTCACTCATTTAAAGGTAGTCAAAATGATTGTATATGTATTATTTTTTTAATCAATGATGTCTCAAAGTAAAAAAAAAAAATATATATATATATATACACACACACACCAAATAAGGGTGGAGTGTCTCATACAAAAACTTCACTATAATAACTAGTGATTGGGGTAAAAAATAAAAAAATACAAGAAATCATAGGTTAGGGTTCATATTCACTAAGTTGTAGAGAGGACCGCCAAAGAAAAGACCGTCAAAGAGATTTGGATTAATCGATCCGGTTAATCTAACAAGTGGATCGATTAACCCTCATTTGTTTTCACAACACATTTCATCTCATCTCATTTCATTTCATCTAATCATTACAATTTTTTAAATTTCTATATAAAATAAAATAAATAATTCAACTTTTTCTTAAAATAATAATAATGTTAAAAAATAATATTATAATAATATTTTATTCAACTTTCATTTAAAATTATCTCATCTCATCTCACAGTTTGGGTGACAAGAAGTTGATTAGACGAAATAGATAATTTTTTTATTATAGACTTTGTTATCTTCAATTATATTTATTAATTTAAATAACTATAATTAAAAATATTAAGATATGAGATTAATATGTTAAATCAGCCAATTTAATCGAAAGTTACAAAATTTAATTTGAAGAGTGATATTCCTCTTAGATGAATAGTAGTTATAAAACAAAAATCACAAATATTTTGTAACTTAACTATGCTTATATTGTCCCGTTTTGTGTTTTTTTTCCTTAAATTGGGCCGAGCAGGCACACAGATTCCTCTAGATCAGAGACCTTCTGGGCCTTTACTAGTTTGTAATTTATTTTTATACATTAGATGAGTTAAAATTAAAAATAAAATATTATTAAAATATTATTTTTTAATATTATTTTTATTTTAAAATTTAAAAAATTTGAATTGTTTATTTTATTTTTTATAAAAATTATAATAATTAGATTAGATAAAATGAAATCAATTGTGAGAAATTATGAAAATAAACCACACCTTAAGTTTTTACATTTTTTGTTGCGATGAGTATTTGCTTTGACTTATTATTATTTATTAAGAATGATGTTTGATTCTTTTTTAAATATTTAGGATTAAGAGCCCATTTAAATATTAGAGTATTTAAAAATATTTTTATTTATTTACTATTTTATTATTATTATATATATTTATTATTATTATTCATTATTATTTAATATTTTATTATTATTTTTTCATTACTATTCAACTCGTTATCTGACGGTTTACCTCAACCCAAATTAACCTTTTCCGT
The DNA here is from genome assembly GCA_003123785.1 of Pterocarya stenoptera. Classification (NCBI taxonomy): domain Eukaryota; kingdom Viridiplantae; phylum Streptophyta; class Magnoliopsida; order Fagales; family Juglandaceae; genus Pterocarya; species Pterocarya stenoptera. The sequence continues at coordinate 8,534 of QEOT01001176.1, forward strand.
TTCTTCGAAGATTTCGGTCCGAGTACAGCCGTTAACACTGCGCAACAACTAAATTCGCCAGATCCTAGAATCCCAGGATGTTTCCAGCATAACACTCAGCAGATTTATCCAAAACCATCGATCTCCTGCGCAAACCGCATAAACCCAGACACATTTCTCAATGGCCAATCCCTCTGGAAGTGTTCCAGGCAAAGGACCCATCTCTCATGTCATCTTCGACATGGACGGTCTCCTTCTCGGTAATTTTATCAAACTTGTGTACTTTATTTCTCTCTTCCTTCTAAATTGTATACCTTTCTGTCATTATTTTCTCCCCCTCTTCTTTGATTGGTTGAGTTCATATTTTAGATCTATGTTTGAGCCAATATTTTTTACTGACACAGCTTGATTCGAGTGGTTGTTCTCTGTTTGCCAAACCAGATAGAAGGCTATTAAAATATTCTTCTTTTTTTCTTTCCTTTTTTTTTAGTTCTACTCCAAATGAGTGAAATTTCATGCAGGACGGAATCTGCCTTAACATATCACATGTCTTCTCCTAAATCCGGTAGTTATTGGCACTGTTTGTTGCTTATAATTAGTGTTTATTTTTAAGATCGTAGGTCTTACTCAGAAGTGCTGTAGCCTGTAATCCTCGTTAACGATGTGAATAAGGCGACTACCTGCCATTTTGGTCCTACCCTGAGTTGTCTTGTCCTGAATATGCAGAAGATCCGTATATAGCTCAAACTTATCATATGGTTGAATTGAGAATTATGTATACCACTTTTTGTCACATTCTTTAACGTTTACAGAAGAGACATCGGACTTGCACCTAAGGAGCTTTTGCACCAGTGGATGTTTGCTGAGATTGACCAGATTCTTTCAAATATGAGCCTAACGTAGTCCTTGTTTTTCTATGTTTGGCCCGAAATTGTCCTTATGAGTTGAACTATTATGTTAGTGAAACTCTAATATTTGAGAGCCAACCTCGAACTAGAATTTTGACATTCTTGCGATAGTAATTTATCTTTTGTTGTTTTCATTGTTGTTTGTATGATTGAAATAAATCGATGGGTTGGTGCCTAATATTTGATGCCAAATTACTGAGAAAGAAACTGACATTTGATTTGTATATTGTCGCAGACACTGAGAAGTATTATACTGAAGTTCAGGAAATTATACTTGCTAGATATAATAAATCTTTTGACTGGTCCCTGAAGGCAAAGATGATGGGAAAGAAAGCAATTGAAGCTGCTCGGGTCTTTGTTGAAGAGACTGGGATCAGTGATTCTCTTACTGCTGAGGATTTTCTTGTAGAAAGAGAGGCCATGCTGCAGAAGTTGTTTCCAAATAGCGAGATCATGCCAGGTATTAATCTTTAGAGTATAATAATCTTTAAGCGGTTAGAGAAAAAGATTTACATGTTACTTTGGAGTCTCTCGCTTTTCTGTGACTTTTTTTCTAAAAATATTGCACGAGAGCTTTATGAGCACAGTCTAATGAAAGATTACCATTGTTTCACTTTTGATTCAATCATTTAGGGAACAAAGACAAGAAATTACTAAACAACACTCTGTTGTCTGACCCTATTAATCATTGGGGATATTAATGTGCTATACAAACTTCGAAAACAATAATGCAGGTAACTTTTTCTCAAACCTTTTTTAAGACAGACTTATCTGAAAGATACTTTTTTTTTATAAGTAAACGATAGTTATTAATAAGAATAGGCATAGCCCAAGTACACAAGAAGGTATACAAGAGATAAGACCTATCTAAGTTGCTGTAGAAGAAACAAGAAAATCATGTACATTTAGGCCATTAAAATCTACAGCTATAGCCCAAAGAAATAAGGTGCGGAAAAATAAAGCTCGAAGCTCCTTTAGCGTCCACTCATTATCTTCAAATGTCCGCTCGTTACGCCTCACCATATACACCACATAATACAGATAGGAACCATATTCCACACAGCTTTGATTTGTGGAGCTCCACCCAATATCTCCCAACTAGCCAATAACTCAACCATTGTAGCAGGCATCACCCAATTAACCCTGTACGACTGAACACTTCGCTCCACACAGCTCTAGCTGTCTCACAATGTAGCAAAAGATGATCCACTGTTTTGCCAGCTTTCTTGCACATACAACACCAATTAGGAATAATTACCCTACGCTTTCGTAGATTGTCGGTAGTCAAAATCTTACCCGGGGCCGCTATACAAGTGAAGAAGAGTGCCTTGGGAGGTGCCTTATTCCTCCACAGTTTTCTCCATGGCAAATGAGTGTTTGGAAGTAAAGTAAAGGACTTATAGAAGGAACGCACCAAGAACATACCCTTACCTGCAGGTGTCTACCACAGCTTGTCACTGCACATTCCATTCAGAGTACACTAAACTGAAACAAGCATCAAAGCTGCCTAATTCCCAATCTTGGGCTGCTCTACTAAAGATTATATTCCATTGGACTTGGTCCCCTGAACGAACCATGAGATTCGCCACTTAAGCATCTTGATCACGAGCCACTCAGAAAACCAAAGGGAAAGAGTCCTTAATTGCCTCTTCCCCACACCAAATGTCCCTCCAAAATTTTATACAAGTCCCTCCCCTACCATAAACTTAGTATATCGATTAAACACCCCCCACCCTCGTCTTATGTATTTCCAGACCCCCATGCCATAAGACCCATACCCTTCACTAGAACACCAAACCCCCCATAACCTGTCGTGTTTGCAATCAACCACTAGTTTTCAGAGGGCTTCTGGTTCCATATTGTACCTCCAAAGTCATTTCCCAAGAAGTGCCCGGTTAAATATTCTCAAGTTCTTTATCCCCAACCCACCTGATGAAATTGGTCTGCACACCTTATCCAAGCTAACTAGGTGGAACTTGAATTCATCTCCCTGTCCACTCCATAGAAAGTCACGATAGAGTTTTTCAATACGCGCTGCCACACAAACTGGAATTGGAAATAAGGATAGAAAATATGTTGGTAAGTTAGAGAGAGTGCTCTTGATAAGGGTCACCCGGCCTCCTTTTGACAGATACAGTCTCTTCCACCCTACCAATCTTCGTTCTATTTTCTCAATAACTATATCTCAAATAGATGAATCCCCGTGATATATCCTCCATCTGTAACCCCAAATATGTCATAGGCAAAGAAGCGACCTTACACCCAAGTGTGCTAGCCAAATGCCGAGTATTACTGACGTTCCCAACTGCCACTACCTCTGATTTATCAAAGTTCACTCTCAACCCTGACGTTGCTTCAAAACAAAAGAGAATGCCCGAAATTGGTCTTGCTCTGCCTCGCAGAAGATTAGTGTGTCATATGCAAATAATAGATGTGAAACCGAGATAAAGCCCCTATTCGGATCACCCACTGAGAATCCAGACATAAACCCATTACTGACCACAGTCGATAACATCCTACTCAGAGCCTCCATGATGATAACAAATAAAAGGGGGGGACAGGGGATCTCCCTATCTTAGACCTTGTGACCTGTTGAAGAAACCCTCAAGGTTACCATTGATTAGAACTGAGAAACTTACCATTGAAATGCACCAACTGATCCACCTACACCATTTCTCCCCAAACCCACATCTCTTCCCAAACCCACATCTCTTCAATAAATACAAGAGAAAGTCCCAGTTTACATGATTATGCCTTCTCCATATCTAGTTTATAGATAATCCCTACAATACCATATTTTAACCTACTATCCAGGCATTCATTGGCAATTAGGACAGAATCTAGGATTTGACGACCACGTACAAAAGCATTCTAAGGCTTTGAGATTATCTTACGTACGACCATCCCTAGCCTGTTTGCAAGCACCTTGGAAATGATTTTGTATACCCCATTTATAAGGCTAATGGGCCTAAAGTTTTTCACTTCTGATGCACCCATCTTCTTCAGGATCAAAACAAGAAATGTAGCATTCAAGCCTTTCTTGACTTCCCTACCAAAAATAATTCCTGGAATGCATTCATAATATCTTCTTTCACGACCTCCCAACAAGTTTGGAAGAAACCTAGTGAAAAGCCGTCTGGACTTGGAGCTTTATCTTTCACCATTCCTCTGACCACTTCATACACCTCCTCTTCCTCAAAAGATCTTTCCAACCAAGACGTTTTCTGGGGCTCAATAGAATCAAAACCAAGTACATCTAATTTTGGCCTCCACCCCTCGCCTTCTATAAATAGATTTTCATAAAAACTCACCACATGATCCCAGATCTTTGAAGCCTCCGTGCTTGCCCTACCATTGATTTTAAGCATTTCAATGGTATTATTTCTCCTATGAGAGTTAGCCACTCTATGGAAAAAATTTTGTGCTTCGATCCCCTTCTTTCAACCAAAGTGCCCTTGACTTCTGACGCCATGAGATCTCCTCTAGTTAGGACTTGTTCTCAGCCAACTACTTGGCCCTAGCCAATGGGAGTATCTTGCATTTTAGGTGGTTTTACTGCATTCCATATTTTGAGATACACCGATTATAAAAGGCCAACCAGATCATCCTTCCTTGAGACCTGTTGTTCTTGTTGTTACAACAGCTTCCTAGTAGGACTGAGCATGACCCCTTCGGGTTCGTTTCCAATGCTTTTGACAGTCTAACCTTCAGTGGCAACTACTGGAAACCATCCTTTGAAGTAAATTGTAACACACCTGTAGTCCCATATTAGGTGTGTCTAGTATGATAAAGGTAAATGAGTATTATAAGATGCATTGAATGTTACCCACATTGATTCCTTAGTAGGTGGAACTGAGCTTTATAAGGATTTCAAGGAAATCCAATTGTGAGATTGACTAGTTCTTTTGGATTATAAGTCCATATGTAGCTTGGATTTTCATTGGGTCATAACAGATGATATCAAAGTTGAGCTGGTAAGACACTCAGTGCAATGTGAGCCATGATGAGGAATTTTGAAAATTAAGTGAAGTGGGAGGTGTTAACACCCTGCTAAATTTCGGTTGAAGTATGATAGAGATGAATTGATACCATATTGAGTGGGTGAGGCATAATAGTGAGAGAGATTGTAATGCAAGCCCATATTGGGTCATCACAAATTGTATCAAAAAAATTTTGGCCAAGAGAGTGGGGCTTGAGTAGGGAAAATTGTAACACTGTACGAAGGGTAAAGTTTTTGGTTGTTATAATGATTCCAAAGAACTCTAGTTGTAATCTTGACTAGTTCTTTTGGAGTACAAGTCCCTATGTGCGTTGAGCTTTTTGTAGGTCTTCACACGAAGCAATTGGTTCTCGACAACTACACTGCATCAGCATTGATGACTGTTGATTGTCTGGTCAGATTGATTTGGCTCTGTCCATTTTTGCCCATTGTGTTTCTAGTTAAAAATATTTTTTTGAGCCCATCTATCATAAATATTTTTAACTAGAAACACAATATACCTGGAAAAAAACTCAACATGGTTCTCCCAATTTCCCCTTGAATCCTTCTCGTCCTTGAATGCCCACATCATGGCTTTGATGCCACCACTTACCGTGAGGGCTTTGAACAAGAAGGAAGTGGGTATCAATCTGGCTGTTAGGTTTAACTTAAAAATTTCAGGACTACTTATCAGGATTATCATAAAAATAATAATAATGACTGCCTGTATGATTTGAGTAGTTAGCTTTAGGTTAAGCATTGACTAGCATCTTGGAACCACTTTTTTCTGTGGCTAAATTTAATACGAGCAGCTAAAACAGAACTTCTTAGCCATGAACGTGCTATCTATTTCTCTGGTATATTCTTCCTCGGGTAATTTTCATTCACTTTTAGTCTGAAATCATTGGATATAATACAGTTATCTTAGTATTTTCCTTTCCTTTTTACTCATATATAGGGGCCAGCCGCTTGATCAGACATCTTCATGCAAAAGGAATACCAATTTGCTTGGCAACGGGGTATGGTATACTCATCTTTCTCAAATTTTATGTTTTTATTGGTTTTTTTTTCTTCTTTCAAAATGAGATCTGGACCAGTTCTTTTTGTGGCACATTTTTCAATTTATTTCTAGAGTTGACACATCTGGAGTTTCAATAGCATCACTTATTTGAAGATGTGCCTTACAGTTCTCACAGGCGGCATTTTGAATTGAAAACACAGAGACATGGTGAACTTTTTTCGTTGATGCATCATGTCGTTCTTGGTGATGATCCAGAAGTTAAACAAGGCAAGCCATCACCAGATATATTCCTTGCTGCTGCCAAGAGATTTGAGGTATACCCATCTTTCAATTTTTATTTTCTGATTTTAATTGTCTACAGTATTGTGTACCAGAAATTTTTTATTGGTTCTGTTTTTTGTTTCCGGTCCTCATAATTTTTCAATTTCTGACGTAAGAATGACACAATCATGGCTCATGACAATTTGTGAGTCCACAGGGTGGCTCAGTAGATCCCCATAAAATTCTGGTGTTTGAAGATGCGCCATCTGGAGTTAATGCAGCCAAGAATGCTGGGATGTAAGTGCATTTATCGTATCTTCTTTTCGCTTGTAAAAAAATTTGATAATAATATTATAGATATTTCATTTTGTACATAACTTGTGCCAAAGTTGAGGAACATCTTTGAATTTGATTGTTGTTTTAAATTCTCATCGATAAATAAAGGTATGAAAATGAAACAAACTGCACAATTATTGACTAGGAAACATGGTTACTTCAAAAGGGATGAGTTATCCATATCTGACTTATACCGATTAAAGGTGTATTTGACTACAACCCCTTGCTTGTGTGATTTTAAATAACTGCGTATCATAAAATTTATGTTCCAAAAATCAGAAACACAGGTTTTAATTCAACCGCATAGTTTCTTCTTGTTCAATATTGCTAATTTTTCATAACATTCTATGTATATACAGGTCTGTGGTTATGGTTCCAGATCCAAGGCTGGATAGTTCATTTCATGACGCTGCAGACCAGGTTTTGAGCTCGCTACTGGATTTCAGCCCAAATGACTGGGGCTTGCCTCCATTTGAGGTTACTGCAAGCTAAAACTTGGATGTCCATCAACATATATATATTGCGCATTTCCGGCAATGATTGCCCGCCCCAGCTTTTAAACCATAGGCACACCTTGATTCAAATTTTTTGTGATAATTTCAATCAACGCATAATTTAGCATGGGTTGATGATATTCTTAAAAAGTAATATTTTAAGTGGTTTGATCAATGTTTTGAATACCATACTGGTACCGGCTGGTACCGTACTGGACAGTAACCGATATGGGTGAGATAGGTGTTTCGTATCGGGTTAAATTCTGGCCATTTCAGTATGTTTCGGTCAATACCGGCTTGTTTTTGGTGTAGCGGCCAATTTTCAGTGTACCGGTGGAAATTTTATATTTTTATATTTTTAATGTATTTTCATAATTTCATTCTAATTCTCACATCTAAAGACTATTTTCTTAACTTTTTTTAATTTTTTTTTTTTTAGGACTAAAAATCAAAAGTGCTACTCATTTTCGTGATGAGGATGAGTAAATATTTTTTTTAATAGTTGGAGTGCGAATTTACAAGTATTATTAAGTTTTATAAATATGTATTTTAACTTTTTAAGACTTAAATTGATATTATTTTAAAATATAAGTTATATATATGTAATGAATTTATCTATATATAAATTATTTGGTTCTAATGTTTTAACTGAAACCTTATTCAAAATTTAAAATTTTGATGCTTTGAGATTGATGAAGTACTGTGTTACACCGTCATTCCTTGCTGTCATTATTGTCACAAATCAAAGTACCACTGAAAGCCAAGCGTTTCCAAATTTTTTTTGGAAAAACTAGAATTCATTCAAAATCTGATGTGAGGGATCTCTTGATCTTACAAGTCAAAACAGAGCATTGATTTGGATGATACGAAAGTCAAAATATGTGGCACAACTTTTAATTATATCTATCAACTAATTCCCATTAAAAATCATTAATGCAAATAAGGAACGTCATAAAATGGGAAGTCGGCGAAAGTACTACTGGTTGCTCAAAACAACAGGATAAATATCTACTAATATATAAAGCATGAATCCGTTAACAACAGTAAATTCGTCTAATATATTTTTTTCCAATTTTGCCCCTGCTTGTATTCTAATATTACGGTTCTACCCCTAACGATTTTCCCATTTTGCCCCTAGCTTCTCCCGCGCGCGACGCGCTCCCCTGTCCGTTTCTCGATCTGCAGCAGTGCGCCTCCCAACGCCGCCGTGGCCGACACAGCTCATTCCATTCTCTTCGTCTCCGGCCGAAGTTCCTCTCCTTCGAATCTGAGACCCTATCGTGCTGCCGTTAACCGCCACGATGGAATCCAAGCCGCGGCCGTGCTTTTCTTCGTCACCTCCAGTGCGCCGCCACACGCCGGCGTGGCCAACACCACCGGGCCCATTCTCTTCGCCTACGTCTGGCGCCCCTCCCCTTCCAATCTCAGCCTCTCTCCTGCCGTCAGTAGCCGCCGCGAGCGACTCAAAGCCACCGGCTGTGGGTATAACACTGTTCAATAATTTTTTTTTCCTATTTTGCCCCTGACTTTATAGAATCACTATTAATTCATCTCATTTCATCTCATTATTATAAAAAAGTATTTTTAATGATATTGTGAATTTTTTTTTAATGTTTAAGCCTATAAAAAATTAAATAAAAAGTCAAAAAAATAAATTTTTTTGTACATATTGAAACCTATCTCTTAGGTTTTAGATGTGAAAAATGACTAATGTTACAAATTGATTTGAACTTTACAATTGGATTATAGTATTTTTTTTTTCCAAATTGATACCAAGTCTTCATAAAATTTTAATAAAAAACTAAAATCTTGAAAATTAAACTTTAATGTTGTGCAACATTTTATTTTCTTTAATTTTAAATTATGTAAATATCAAATTGAATCGTTACATTTTAGTATAAATCTAATTTTTTTCATTTTATTAATCATTTTTGTTTAATAATTTATTAAGAAATAAACTTAAATTTTTTTTCCATTTTCGGATAAATTAAATAATTTATTAATTATCCTGAAATTAATTACACTATTTGAGATAGATCTATAGTTTCTATTGTACTATAATTTGTTTAATTTTTTTTAAATGTAAAGAATGAGACTTTATAAAATATATGATTAAATTATTTAATGCTTACCACTGTAGTTTTGATTTTTAAAATTAGCACATTATATATTTATTTTGAAAATAACAAATATATAACATACGCATCCAACTATAAGTATTAAGAGTAATAATAGTAGATTACTTAGTATAATTACAAATTTTCATAAGGAAATAAATTATAACTTCTTAATAATTTAAAAATATAATATGTCATTATTACTATTTTATTTAGCCAAATGTGAAAATGCTAAATAAATTAATGTTTTTCATTGTTATTATTTTTTATAGTGCTTCTGTTTTAATAATATTAAAAAATGCTATGAAAACTTTTAAAATAAATTAAGATGATCTGATTTACATTTTTAAACTAAAAGCTAAACTACATTTGGAGTAACGCAATGATTTAACATTATTTGTAGTGCAAAATAATATGGTCTAGAATATATTATTATATATTATAACATTTTTCATTTTTTCATTTTTTGATAATTTATATAATGTTGGATTTGTTTTACACACTTATGAATAAATGTTTAATAATTACTAACAAATTATCTTCTCATAAAGAAGATAAAATTTAAATAAATTTTTTTTTCAATAATCCTTCAGTATAATGCGTAATTTAAAAATATTTTTTCCCATAACTAAATGAATTCGCCCCATCTTTTTTTATATTGAAACCTAACAAAATTATCATTAACATTAATTTTAATTTTCAAATATTATAGCATGCAGCATTCTTTCACCATTTTATAATTCGAAATAAAATTTTAGCATTAATATTTTTATTATTAATTTAAGCTTTTATTAAAATTATCTTATTAAACTGTTTCGTTATATAACTAAATAAAAAACAGACTTATATGGATTTATCATTTCTGTTAAGTTTATATTAGGTTTATCTCAAGTTATGTAAATTCATGATTTATTTTAACTTTGTTTAAAAAAATTTCTTCACTTTCTGATTTCTCATTTGCTATCAATTTTTTATTTTTATATATTTGTAATTGGGCACCTGTGCAGTGCACAATTGCTCATCAATTATTCTTTTTTTTTTTTTTCTGTTGTTCTCATAAAATCTGGTTTTCTTATGTTTTTGCTCTTTTGCCGATTAGTTGAGTTGAGGTTTTTTTTTTTAGGTTGGATATTAAATTTAGATGAGATTAATTGAAATAAAAATTAAAAGTTAAATAAAATATTGTTAGAACGTTATTTATTATTATTATTTAAAAATTTAAAAAATTTGAAATGTTTATTATATTTTATATGAAAATTTAAAAAATGTATAATAATTTAATGAGATTATTTCAAATGAATTAAAATTATCTTTATATCCAAACCATCAAAGTTTGTTGTCTTTTTACATTTTTAAAATTTATTCATTTTGTACTTATTTGGTCTCTACTTTGTAGAAACACTTTTCTTAATCTTTTTTGTCCATTTGTAGTTAAATTCAAGAATTTGTATAGATTTAAACTCTCATTTTTTGGCTCATTGTGGATTGACAGGTAGTCATGTAAAATTTACTTTATTATCATATATATAAAATTTTCAAATATTACAATCTATTACAATCTATTTTTTAGTCAAGTATATATATATAATAAGTGCGGATAGTGTATGAACAGTACTTTGTCGTCTTCCGTGCAATTTTTCTGTTAGTTTGGTATTTTGTCTTTCTTGTCCTTTTATTTTGTGTCCGTTTACTTGAGAATAATTTGATCTTTTTACTGTAGCAGTGTGAGAAGAACTGCAGCTTTTGTTTTTCTCTTTTTCCCTTCCACCTTTTTTGCTTCTTCCTGCCGACAACTTTTTTGTTCTTTATCCCTCTATCCCTTAATTATTTTCTTTTATTGCCGTTTTTACATTTTTACCCTTCCGTTTGTTTCCAATTTTCCTATTTTGTGCTCTTCTAATTCATTTGTTTGTCAAGTAACTTTTTAGTCTTTTTCCTTGCAATGCTAATCTGGTCGTTTTATATATTTATTTTGGTCTTATTGAACGCACGGATTTACCTATTTATCAAAATCAAAACATCTTTCAATTTCTGAAAACTTGGTCTGTGCATCTCTCGGTTTGCATGTCTGGTACGATTTCTTATTTTCCTTTCTTTCTTCTGAGTTATATTTTTTTATTATTTATTACATAATTTGCTCACAGCAGTTAGATGTAAAAAGAAAATTATGTAGTTAATAACTTATTTGTTCTTCTCAATTATATTTTTTATGGCTTTTTACATATTTTTTCCAGACCTAATAGTTACATTCAAAAGATAATATTAAAAAATTTTCATATAAAATATAATAAACAATTCAATTTTTTCAAATTCTAATTCAACTTTTTTAAATCTCAAAATAATAATAATATTAAAAAATAATTTTTTAAATTTTCATTTATAACTAAAAATTCTTATCTCACCCTTCAAACCAACCCTTAATCAATCCTTAATGATTAGACAGAAGAAGAGGAGAGAGAGAGAGAAAGTGAGAAATGAGTGGAAGGAAAAGGAGAGAGTTAGGAGGGAATTAAGGAGATATCGACTGATGGGAGGATTTTTTTTTTTTTATCTCTCTGATCTCTCTCTGCTAGCAATAAATAAAGTGATTAGTTTCCTACGCTTGGTTTTGATCAGTACCAACTACGTAGAGCCCCATATTTGAGGCATTCCAAATCGGGTCAAATGAACATATATATTTTTTCTCCACTGGGCAAACGTTCCTTGGACATTTCGTCCGTACTAGTATATATCTAAAGTGCGAATAGTTTAGGAATAGTATTTTTGTCTAATATATTTTTTTTCAATTTTACCCTTATTTGTATTCCTATATTTCGATTCTGCCTCTAACGTTTTTTCCGTTTTGTCCTTGGTTTCTCCCGTGCGCGAGCCCCTCCTCCCCCTCCCCTGTCCGTTTCTCAATCTGTAGCAGTGCGCCTCCCAACACTACCATGGCCGACACAGTCCCGTCCATTCTCTTCATCTCCGGCCGGCGTTCCTCTCCTTCGAATCTGAGACCCTATCGTGCCGCCGTTAACCGCCACGTTGGAATCCAAGCCGCGGCCGTCCTTTTCTTCATCACCTCCAGTGCGCCGCCACACGCCGGCGTGGCCAAGACCACCCGGCCCATTCTCTTCGCCTCCGTCTGGTGCCCCTCCCCTTCCAATCTCAGCCTCTCTCTTACCGTCGGTAACCGCCGCGAGCGACTCAAAGCCACTGGCTGTGGGTATAATACTGTTCAATAAATTTTTTCCTATTTTGCCCCTGACTTTATAGAATCACTATTAATCTATCTCATTTCATCTCATTATTATAAAAAAGTATTTTTAATGATATTGTGAATTTTTTTTTTAATGTTTAAGCGTATAAAAAATTGAATAAAAAGTCAAAAAAATAAATTTTTTTGTATATATCGAAACCTATCTCCTAGGCTTTAGATGTGAAAAATGAGTAATGTTACAAATTGATTTGAACTTTACAATTGGATTATAGTATTTTTTTTTTCAAATTGATACCAAGTCTTCATAAAATTTTAATAAAAAACTAAAATCTTGAAAATTANTTTTTTTTTTCTGTTGTTCTCATAAAATCTGGTTTTCTTATATTTTTGCTCTTTTGCCGATTAGTTGAGTTGAGGTTTTTTTTTTAGGTTGGATATTAAATTTAGATGAGATTAGTTGAAATAAAAATTAAAAGTTAAATAAAATATTGTTAGAACGTTATTTATTATTATTATTATTATTTAAAAATTTAAAAAAATTGAAATGTTTATTATATTTTATATGAAAATTTAAAAAATTTATAATAATTTAATGAGATTATTTCAAATGAATTAAAATTATCTTTATATCCAAACCATCAAAGTTTGTTGTCTTTTTATATTTTTAAATTTTATTCATTTTGTACTTATTTGGTCTCTACTTTATAGAAATACTTTTCTTAATCTTTTTTGTCCATTTGTAGTTAAATTCAATAATTTGTATAGATTTAAACTTTCATTTTTTAGCTCATTGTGGATTGACAGGTAGTCATGTAAAATCTACTTTATTATCATATATATAAAATTTTCAAATATTACAATCTATTACATTTCAATCTATTACAATCTATTTTTTAGTCAAGTATATATATATATAATAAGTGCGGATAGTGTATGAACAGTGCTTTGTCGTCTTCCGTGCAATTTTTCTGTTAGTTTGGTATTTTGTCTTTCTTGTCCTTTTATTTTGTGTCCGTTTACTTGAGAATAATTTGATCTTTTTACTGTAGCAGTGTGAGAAGAACTGCAGCTTTTGTTTTCTCTTTTTCCCTTCCACCTTTTTTGCTTTTTCCTGCCGACAACTTTTTTATTCTTTATCGCTCTATCCCTCAATTATATTCTTTTATTGCTTTTTTTACATTTTTATCCTTCCGTTTGTTTCCAATTTTCCTATTTTGTGCTCTTCTTCATTTGTTTGCCAAGTTACTTTTTACTCTTTTTCCTTGCAATGCTAATCTGGCCGTTTTATATATTTATTTTGCTCTTCTTGAACGCACAGATTTACCTATTTATCAAAATCAAAACATCTTTCAATTTCTGAAAACTTGATTCTGTGCATTTCCCGGTTTACATGTCTGGTACGATTTCTTATTTTCCTTTCTTTCTTCTGAGTTATATTTTTTTATTATTTATTACATAATTTGCTCACAGCAGTTAGATGTAAAAAAAAATTACGTAGTTAATAACTTATTTGTTCTTCTCAATTATATTTTTTAATGCTTTTTTCATATTTTTTCTAGACCTAATAGTTACATTCAAAAGATAATATTAAAAAATTTCCATATAAAATATAATAAACAATTCAATTTTTTCAAATTCCAATTCAACTTTTTTAAATATCAAAACAATAATAATATTAAAAAATAATTTTTTAAACTTTCATTTATAACTAAAAATTCTTATCTCACTCATCAAACCAACCCTTAATCAATCCTTAATGGTTAGATAGAAGAAGAGGAGAGAGAGAGAGAAAGTGAGAAATGAGTGGAAGGAAAAGGAGAGAGTTAGGAGGGAATTAAGGAGATATCGACTGATGGGAGGTTTTTTTTTTTTTTTTTTTTTTATCTCTCTGATCTCTCTTTGCTAGCAATAAATAAAGTGATTAGTTTCCTACGCTTGGTCTTGATCATTACTAACTACGTAGAGCTCCATATTTGAGGCATTCCAAATCGGGTCAAATTAACATTTATATTTTCTCTCCACTGGGCAAACGTCCCTTGGACGTTTCATTCGTACTAGTATATATATATATATATATATATATATATATGCTATTCGTTGCATTATATCAAAAAAAGCACCTCTTCCTAATCCTTGTCTTGTTTAACTGCATGCCCTTCTAAACTGTACATGCTATTTCTTTACCGAAATAGCAAGTCCTGAATGTATTTGAACTGAAATATCTATCTACATCATGTTTTCTCTCTACAAAAATATTTCCGGATTTTAATTTAATTTCATGCAGTAAAAAACTTGAGAATTATGGCTGCGCGCATATATACTTACATTATTTCTTAGGCCATATTTGGTTAAACCTATTTACATTCAAAGACATCTCAAGATCCATAAAATATTACTATTTACAGATCACCCCAGCATCCAAATGAAGCGCTAGTTTGGAAACTGTTGATGTCTCTCAATAGCTAGTTTCTAATATTGATCAAAGTGAGAAAGCCATTGAACAGAGGTTTAAGGACTAGATCAAAACTCTCGATCGAAAAAGAGATGTAACGATGGAGTTTTTCTTCCAAAAAAAAAAAAAATGATGATCATTTCAAACCATTTAAAAAAAATTAAAGAATTAATACTCATTCTGGTAAAAATCACGACGACTGAAAGACTAACAAAATGTCACAAACCTAATTAAACACTTTTGTTTTTTTTTTTTTTTTAATGAACACCTTTTCAAATCTTCATTACATAAATAATGAACAAGTACGTCGTCGCCTTTGTTGCTTGAAGGATTTTAATTAATTATAAGCACATGCACACTAGCCTTAATTGGCTACAAATGAATTAAAGCATCTTAAATTAAGCACTAATTACTAAAACTTATAAATTAAGTGGAATGCAATTAGCTAAATAGCTAGCTAGCTAGGGGGCCGGGCGTACCTTGAAGTTGTACGTACGTAGTTAATTTATTACTAATTCCTTTCCTGAAGTGTCTTACTTCACATCTTAAACTCAATGAGGTTGGTTTCTAAATTTATTAATATCATGACCGCGATATATATATATATATTCATGCATGCATGTACGTGTTGGTCCATATAAATATTTATTTATTTATAAAAAGAGATTAATCATAAATTGACATGTTTTCACAAATTATAAAAAAAAAAATTCATAAATTGACGTTGTTTCATGATCTACTTTACAATAAAGAATTAGTTTTACAATTTGACAGATTACATGAAGTCACATTAATTTGTAAGTTTATTTTTGTAAAATTTCTTTGTGACCAATTCATCTCTCTCTCTCTCTCTCTCTCTCTCTCTCTCTCTCTCTCTCTCTATATATATATATATATATATATAGCGAAATTACTACTAGATCGTCTAAAATGAGGTCGAGCATGCAAGTACGTGATATTGGCAGCTTCGGAATATATATCATATTTTATATAGAATTTTGCTACACATAAGTCAAAGTAGTAATACATCATTAATTATATATATGTAGTAGAACTCATTATAACTTTATAAAAATCAAAACATCAATCATTTTTTAACATAATTAATGTGGAGAGCTTTCACGTTAACAATGTATTGGGTGTATATAAAATAAGACTTATATATAAATTTTTTCATATATAATATGAAATGCTACATCTATAAAGAGATTTTATAAAAATAAATTTATAAATTGATAAAGTTTTATATGATAAATTAAATATATACTTATTAATTTGCTTTTATAGAATTTTGTTACTATTAAATTAAACATTTCTCATATAATATTGCTGGCCATGATCTATGATGACGAGGAGGAGAAGGATCTAGATTGGGCAGGAACCATTCAAATTCCTGCGCTGCTAACTTGGGGCCTTTATAGGCCAGAGGCCTTTTGAGCTGTCTAATTAATTAGTTATACTGAATTTAAAGCAGATTAAATATTCTGTTGTGCGTCATTCGTCTTAATTAATGACTGGGTGCACCAAAAAGGAACGAACATTAACAACGCAGACATAAAGAGATCGAGAAAAAAAGAAAAAGGAAAAAGAGGTTTCTTATATATATATTGATCATTTCCATACACGATATATTACATTTATTTTAAATTTTATTCTTTTTAATTAATTAAATTTTTTACTTATCATCCATACACAATATATTTAATAAGAGAAAAAAAATTAAAAATTAAAAAATTATATATAATGTGTGGCGTGAGGAAGATAAATAATTTTTAAAAAAATATATATATCAAAAAAATTTATATACCATACTACCATCACATTATGTAAAATATGACACGTTTATTACTATCAAATAATTATTTATTGAATGATTTTTTATCATTCAATAATGATAAATATTGTATTACATAATCTTATATAGTTAGATAAAATTGAAATATGAGCGTGCTATATAGTATTATTCATATATATAATATAGCTAGCTAGGTTAGATTTGAGCAGTACCAAATTATCTATTTGTCTATCATCCCGTTTGCACACATGCATTGATATATATATATATATCTATATATATAGATATAGATATATATATATGGATTTTATATATAAATATATATGTATGCATGTCCGCTAGATATACATACATATATTGCTGATTAGTATAGATAATTTGGTACTGCTCAATATATTTAGTGTTGTGGCATGAGTTTTAAAAAGTGTATAAATAAATTTAAAACTATTTTAATAGAAAAATCAGGTTGTGTAAATGTTACATATTAAAATAATTTATAATTTCAAATAAGATAAAAAGTACATTCGAAATTCTTCAAACACGCTTTTTCGAATAATCTAGAATGTAGTTCAAATTTTAAAAAGATTGTGAATAGATAAAAATATTCATATAACTTTTAAATAATTATAATTTTTACACTTTTAAAGATATGATTATAATTTTTTTTTAAAATCAAATCATCATAAGTTATTTGAACCATCAGAAGACAGATGCTTAATTAATTTCATGCTTAGGCGAAAAAAATGAGAAGACAGATATTTTAATTCCAGTAAAGCCGGAAAAGACTCTTGGAAGGTTTGAAGGGCACGAACTCTCCCTCTCTCTAAGTGGAAAGAAAGAGCAACTTTGATCATGAGATTGAAGAGATCAAAATCTGGGAAGAAGATCACTTTTATTCATGATACTCGGAAATTATAAGGAGCATTACATGTGGAAATCTATATATTCATGATATGCTTTCAAGGACTAATGACAATGACATGTAATTCCCAAATTAAGTTTTCGATTTTCGATTTAACATCGTCCACAAAAAGCTAAACACCAGCAAATTGCTATATTCCCTTCCTTGAATTTGACTTCACTGGCAGTATTCGAATTCTCTTCGCCACACGTACGAAGTCCCTGTTCACACATTACAGAGAGATCAGGAAGAGAGTAGTGATCATGGTACTCAGGGAAGACTATGTTTTTCCAGAAAACTAGTTTTAGTATTTTTCACAACATGACTTTATTAAGGATAGTTTCGATAAAGTACTGTCTTTCAGAAAAACAAATTAAAATTAGCCTTCAGTGTCGACAGTACAAAACTCCTTGATCTTCACAACCTATACATATAAATGCGTAAAAACGTCAAGGAAAATAGTTTTTGATCTGTTCTCCTTTCTTTCTCCCGTCATCGTAAGTCAATTTGAGGCTAAATTAAGTACTTTTGATGATAAATTAAGGAGAAAAGAAGGCAATAAAAAACGTACTTCCAACTGAGGTCGCCGGCGAGAAGAAGATCATTTTCCATGTCTTCATAAGCGATGAGATGCCCGGGAATGGCATTAGACAGATCAAGCTCATTCTCCGAAATGAGTCCAGCATCTGCACCATCCACAAACATCTGCCTCAGGGCCTTAGCTAGGCTATGGTAACTTGCATGCTTATGAAGACTAATGCGGTGGCAGATCGAACGACCTTCGAGCACAATTGTCACCGGCGGGACTACATTGGAGACAAGATCATCATCAAGTCCGAGGAAGCCTTGAGGTTTGTTTTTAGGGTTTCCCACGTCCGCTCCAGAAGAAGTTGGAGTTGAACTGACAATTCTCATTTCTAGCCATCTCCTTTTCAAGGAATCTTGTCTCTGAGAATCAAAACTATTCATCCTCCCCTTATATATATATATATATATATATATATATACTGATAGGATAAGTTATATATGGATGAGAAATAGTTGCGTCCTCGCCTGTTCGAGGATATATAACCGAGATGCTGAAAAGGGTCTGGTACTCGGGGGATTTGAGTTAGAGAGATAGAGTGAGAGAGAGAGAGAGAGAGAGAGTATGGCAAAAGTACTTGGGTGGGGACTAGATCCCACTAGGGTGGTGGGTGTACTATACTCTCTGTAAGTGTAGTTTTGGTTAAAAATATATAAATGAGGGCAGTGCATGTGTGCATGAGAGACAACGCACACAAATGTCGGAAGGGATCAGGTGAGGAGGTTCTGAAACCACCCTAAAATTGTGCTGTCCTTCTCCTTTTTCAAGGCCATGCATCTGATCGTGGTCTCTAGTCCTGAGACGAGATTCCTTGTTCTTCAATTCACTCCCTGACGAAATATACATGGATCTTTGAGCTCTTCCTATCTGTACGTCTTCGATCCCATTCACAAGGAACACAAACATCATGAAGTGTGTATATATATATATATATAAGAGAGCAAAAAATATATATACACACATATATATTATATAAATGCCATATATATATTAATTATATGTAGGGGAAAGAAAGACGCTCGTGGGGGATGTTTGCTTGTGATTGCAAAAGAAAGTGTGCTTATAAGGGTATTGCTAGCTGTTTTATAATATTATTGTTTTCTGCATTATGTAGGGTAGGTACTGCTGCGAATAACTATTTTTTTAATTTATGGGGACGCAAGTGATAACAAGCTAGCTAGCGTGGAGAAAAGGCAAGTTGACAAGATCGGTACATTGATCATTAATAATTATACAAAATATAAAATACACATGCATTCTTGTAAATTGAACTGCAGCATGCATGGGCTAAACCAAGGAGACGACCGCGCTGCGGTCGCCGAACGGCTCGCTACTTTGACTCTCAGATGGTCCGAACCCCACGTACGTACGTGATCTTTTGCTCTTAAGAAATTATAGAATATTGATGCATGCATAATTATTGATAGTGGCCGGAGCTATCTATCACAATATCTCGAAAAAGACAATTCTATAAGCATTTTTTTTCCCTGATCTGTGCTGTCGGGCTTTTTCTGCAGAACTTCAACCGATCTACCTTGTGCACACTGTAAGAGGCCTGACCAATTAATCATCCAATTTTCTTTCCTTGGATTCAAGAGTGTGTCATAATCATGTTGTTTTGTGGGAATGAATATGTTTGCTTTTGGTCAGTAGCGATAATAATTTATATCTGGCCCTACAAAAATCTGTTCACCGAGCGAAGTTAATGTTCTACTATTCTAGTATACAACGTCGAACGGTCCCTATCTACAGCATATCGAGTGATCTCATTGCATGCTTATATGGTAATTATTAACATTATTATTATTGATGCAACAATTTAATGTCTTGGCTGAGGTCAGACAATGTTCATGATCAACTGTCTTCGCATGGGTATTGGAGAAGAATTAATGCGCGCGGTTCCTGCAAAGAAATAAGGGAAACGAAATCATCGTTGTGATGTTCCAAGATATGAAACTAACTAGCCAGTCAGTCCGACAGCCAAAATAGTGACGGAGAATTAACTCTATCATGCCTCTCTGTTTTCTCTCAATTGGTTGTGTCTGGTGATCTTTTTATGCACATGTAGTTTGAATGTCTGATTCAACAGATAACGGCACTTCTATCTTTCCCGGCCGCGATATTTGTTAAGGATATAAACCTACCTCTTATATTAATGGTCGATTAATGGAGGAGGCCGAGTGGATATCTCATATTGCTCTGCATGCACGCCTCTTTGCCCAACTATTGAGTAAGAATTTTTAAGGCTGTTGAACATAAATTTAGTTAAATATTTAAGTTCAACATGGTGCATGATCAATTCTTTCAGCTATGCCGCCGAATTACGTTGTTTAACTCGGAGTACGACATGACGACCAGCTGTAAAAATAAAAGACCAAGGAAAAAAGGCTCCTTAAAACCGGAGAGCACAAAAAAGTTGAAAAGCAGAAGCTTTAAATGTGCTGTGTAGATCGAGCTTTCTCATCTCAAACGTCTTAAATATGGAAATTAAAGTCTTCGATGTTAGCGAGGCGATGGAGTTTATCTTAAGTTTTGGTTCTTGGGATTAGAGATCTAGAGTCTGTGGGATTCGGTTTCATTTGTCCCTCTGTCCCCAAACTCGGGGGAGTTTGGCAAAGGAAACCACTTCTCATCTCATCAGACCTGAAAGCAAAAACTCCATCCAAAATGTCATGTTGTTCTCCCAATGTATACGTTGGGAGGGGCTTCGCTTGTTTTGCTTGTGGATTTTATTTTTTCAAAGAAAATTTTATTTTGTTTTCTATTCTATGCATTTTTAGGTACCGGTGATTATAAATCAATTTACAAAAGTAAATATGAAATGTTAGATCTAATCTAACGTACCACGTCAAATTACACCAATTTATAAATATATTTTTATAAAATATATTTGTAAGTATAACATTTTTCAACTGACTAATTATTTAACAAACCATGTCATGATAAGTTATACAAAACATACTTCTCAACTCACCGCATCAAATATAGATTTTCGTGGCGACATGTTAGTTGCCGCAGAAAGGCTGTCGTCGAAGTTATCTTACCACTGAGCAACTGGAGACCAAAGCCTGCGTACAGTCGGGAACAGTACCTACAGCTAGGAAAAAAGCTATCATTATACCCAAGCCTACAGCTCTTACTCGTACGCGTACTGCTTCCAATTCCTCTTTGTTTCTAGAGATAGAAAGTACAATAGCTAGATTCTTATTAGACTACTTCTTGTTATCCATGTGCGAAAGCAGCAAAAGTCAACTTTTGCGGCTAAAACTTTTCGCCGAAAAAAATTAAAGCGTTTCTTTTTTATCGTCATTATTTGGTAAATTGTCAGTTCCAATTTTTATTTATGTGGTAGATAGTTGGGAAGATGGTGAAAGGGCATTAACTTCTTGTGGACATGATCAACCAAAACCTACCATTATCGAACTCCAGAACATCCCTGAAAATCTCATTTAGAGGAATTCTAGTTCATATATATCTTCGTGGTTAAAAATTGCATGAATTCAGAATTTATTGGATTGTTGGGGCTAAAAATCTACACGAGGACTTTAATCATATTTGAAATGACCTGGTAACTTATATCCTCTAAAAAATAAATTTGTTCATTTCAGATACCAAATATAAATAAATCCATGCAATGTAAATTACATAGAAGAACGTCAGCTTTCTGTTATTTGAACCTTCTTGCTGCAGGTTCATACAAGAGACCCCATAATCTGTACCTAATGATAACTAAGTATATTATGTATTATTGATTACATTAAACAAAACAAAAAAAATCCTTCATGTGAAAAAGGTCAAAAGAATCGAGATATCAATTTCTCTACGGAGACAACGTGCAATTGTCATTGCAAGGTCGCAAATGGTAATTGAAGACATCACATTAAAGCCCTTGCGCCCATACTTCCTTTACTCCACCCCATTAATCGTTTCTCTTTTGCACACTTTCGATAGGTTTATTCGTGCTAATCCAAATGATCATCACCATACATCACGCAGATACCTGCCACTCATTTGCAGATTCTTCACCATGCTCTCAGCTTTGGAACTGTCCAGAGATCCCTGAAATTTTATAAATCAATGAGCTTGATTAGTCATATGGCGCAAATGTTTTTTATGCCCAGTAATCTGTCAAATGTTTAAAGTCTTTAAGAAGAAAATAGCATTAACACGAGGGTATTAGATAGCAGTGAGTGAAAGACAGACAATGTGGGGCAGGATGGGGCAGCGGTTTTATGCAGCACAAATTAATTAAGTATTTGAGCCTTGAAATGGAGGCAGAAGGTGGAAGATTTAAATGGTTCGAGTGCTTGTTAAAAGATACTCAAAATAGCATGATGTTCGGTAAAATAGATGTTTACATAGGAAACATCTCAATCACAAAGAAGCTATGGTGGGGCTCCTGATTTAAAAGCAAACCAATTCTCCAATTTTACTCTCTCTCTCTCTCTCTCTCTCTCCAAACATAAAAAAGTATCACCATGAATAGTTATAATTGTAAGGTCAGATTGCTGTTATAGTGGATGCAATTAGTAATTTCATGTTCAGAATTCCTTCGTCTACCGGACATACCTGTTCTTGCACGATGGTATGGAGGGTTCGGTGGACATCCCTAGCCATGCCTTTGGCATCACCACATACATAAATGTAACCACCCTGAGAAATCATGTTCCAAATATCTGCAGCCTGCATGCAAAGCAAGCGCATGATTCATATTTCTATCAATTGATTCAATTATATGTGAAAATTTGACTCCCGAAAAGTGGTGGTAGGCGGAATAGGTACTGTACCTTCTCAGTCATTCTATGCTGCACGTACAGCTTGGTGGGTCCCTCACGTGAGAAGGCAACAACTAGCTCGGAAAGAGCACCAGTTTCGATGAAGCTGTTCATCTCGTCTTCATAAATGAAATCCTGAAACGAACTTAGTTGATGTGATTAACAACTTACACACAATCACCTAGGACTCAAACCAGTGAGCATCATACAACAGGTTAGGGGCATGAAGATTTTCAATCTCTTCATTGGTAAAATCCCGATCCTTTTTTTTTCAAACAAGTAACTGATAGGGGCCTTACTTACCATCTTACAATTCCTGCATCCAAAAAATAAGACTGAGGGTCCCAGCTCCACTCCAGCTTCTTTGAGAGCTAGTCTTTCCTGAAAACGTAAATACATATTGCTTGCAGTTAGCTCGGCTACTTTGGTGCAATATGAAGAATAACAAGGAAAAAGACAGAGAATCAAGTTTGCAAGTTAAAACCTGAAGGAAACCCCTGAAAGGAGCCAATCCAGTGCCAGGGCCAATCATGATGATAGGCACTTTAGCATCTACAGGGAGTTTAAAGTTTGACTGCCTGACAAAAATTGGAGCCCAACTGCAATCATTGCTTTTCTCCAGGGGCACAGCATTCTGGAAAACAACACCGAACAACGAATTCATCAATATAATAATTGAATTGATACATTTACAGCCACACAAATTAAAACGCTACCTGAGAAGGTCATCATTCTAAAGACAATGACTAAAAGGTATAACTACAAATAAAAAGACACATGTAAACAGACTAAATCCCCAACAAATACATTCTGACACAAACAACCAATCAGCATAGCCCATAAAAGACAACATGTCCTTCCATATTTTCTAGTTCTACAAGCTTTTCCTTTGCCAGCTAAAAATGAAAAGATAATACAAATTGAAAAAGTACCTTCATCCAAGTAGAACACACTCCTTTGTGAATTCGCCCTGTTGGTGTTTTCTCATAAACCAATGCACAAGTAACATGAATCCTAGATGGAGCCATCCTGCAGAAAAAACACATATTAGGATTAGAACAAGCATGAGTCCTACCTTGTTTTCCCACATTGAAATATCCTTAGCAGCTAGTAAAGCTCCCTCCCTCCAATCTAAATATGTGCGCGCGCGCGTACATGTATATATATCCTCCAGGTCTCCTTTGTTGAAATTCAATCTTTTTGTATCAGATGAGCCAATACTTAAAATCTTATTTTGCCCAAATTCAGAGCATTCAGTAGTCATTAATACAGGAAAACCTTGAAATGGGTAATAGATTTGATTTTTCATACAATGCATAACCATATCAGCATTTGTGAGGGCAATTATTTTAGCACTTAACGACAGCAATGGCTCTTTGTTTCACTGCAAAATATCTCAGGCAACCATTTTTCTCTGAAAACCATGGTTGAAGTCTGACACTTGTCAATTTTCCTATGGAAAAGAGAAAACAGAAAAAGAAAAGAACATTTATACATACTTTGGGGATGAAGAGATTGAATAGTATCTTGGCTGCAAGCGCGGGGCAACTGCTGCGAAGAAGACACCGAGTGGTGGCCTTGCTGATGAAAATTCAGCCATGATTTCAAGGAGGCTTCTCTGACTAGCAACCACCCATTGTGCATATTCATCCTGCACCCGTTTACAACAAAAGTTACTCCCATAGACAAATAAGCTCAGTAAGGGACTAGTTTCATATTACTTATAAAAAAAATGAATACTTTCATATCAAACTGCTCACAACCTTTCCAGCAGGTGATGCAAGATGTCTTAAACGGTCAGCTTCAGTCGGATCAGAAGTATGAGCAGCTAAAGCGAGTA
>QEOT01001176.1:52040-63405 GCA_003123785.1 Pterocarya stenoptera
AAGCTTATTCTTCTAGATCTCCATTTAAAAAAACATTATCGACATTTAGTTGTGACAATGACTAACCATGCATAGTAGCCAAATAAAGAACATATCTAACAGTAACCATCTTGGCTACAGGAAAAAATATTTCAAAGTAATCTAAACTATATTGCTCAGTATAACCCTTAGCAACTAATCTAGCCTTATACATTTCTAAAAAACCATCAGCTTTATATGTTATATTGTAAACCCACTTTCAACCTATAGGAACTTTGTTTGGTGGAAGAGTGGTAAGAGACCAAGTACTATTTTCTTCTAAGGCAGATAATTCAGCACTCGTAACATATTTCCAATAAGAATGCTTGATTGTTTGATGCTAAAATCCTGGTCCTGTTTAGAAAGATATGGCTAAGCTGAAAGCACGATGAGATGTAGAAATATATGAATAAGAAAGAACATTAGAAAGAGTGTGTCTTATACCTAGTTGTGGCTGAGTGGAACTTGCAGATGGAACGTTGGTGGCAATTGATGCATCAAATAAATTTATGCAGTGGTAATTAGGCCATTAGAGAAGAAGAAAAACTCTATGTTTTATTATTGGTCCATTTAAAACTCACAACTCAGATGGTCTTGACGCATGGTGCCATATAGTTTATTAAAAAATAATAAAAAATATATATTCAAAAACAAAAGGGCATTCGAAAACAAAATAATATAACTGAAATATTAGGTTCCGTCAATTCTTTTGTGTTTGTGTTTTTTTTTTTAATTAATTATGCGGTGGTGGCATGTNATTGTATTTAGCTTTATAAAAATTGAATTTTTAAAAAATGAACAGCGGTATTCCACAATCGACCAACTTGCATCAAAGGTGACGACACGCTGTCAAAATTGGTGGGCGATTAGACTCGCGACACCGTGGCACGTGCGTCCTTTTAAATATTAAAAATAAGAAAATGCCAACTAGCCTCCCATTTTGTCCCTTCAATCAATTTGATGGTGTGTTTTAATTTTAATTTTTTTAAGAATTCAGAAAGTAATTACTAATAAATATGTTTATTTTTTTCAAAATGTTTAAATATATAAAAAACAATTATAAAAAAAATAAATAAATAAATAAAAATGCATACCCAACTGTATATATATGCTTCCTTAAAAGTTCTCATAATAATTTATTTTGAATAATGGTATTGTTTCATTTTGTTGCTTTATTTAAACTGTTTATATATTTAAATATTTTTATTTTATTTATTGATTAAGGTGGTGATTATTAATATATTAATATATATATATTTTTTAAAATATTTAAATATATTAAAAAAAAATCAAAACTAAAATTTATAGACACATCCAACTATGAAAGGTAGGCCGGACACTAGCACTACCCACCTAATTTTAGGGTCCCTGTGGATGATAACGTGCCCACTTCGAAACACACATAAATTCCGCCTACCATAAAATATATAAATGGTATGAAAACAACCCAGAGCTGTTATTTTTATGCCATTTCAATTTCATCCTCCATCTATTTATTTGATAGCTTATTGCACAAGATAATATTTAATGACTTCCATGAATATACAAAGACTGTTACGCACGTTTATTTTAAAAAAGAAAAATTATTTTATAAATCAATATGACAACACATAATATAGTGTTTTTAACATTTAAGATATTTTTTTTAACAAAAAAATAATTATTTTGCTATTTGTGTGTTTGTAGCAAAATTATTGGAAACTATTCTCTATTATATTTTGTTACAAAAGTAAATTTATGAGTGACGTAATTTAACGTAATGCGTTATATTGTAAAATTATTTTTATTATAAAATAGATCTAACATATCATATAAAATTATATCAAATTATAAATTTACTTTTATAAAATCTATTTATAAATATAACACTTTATCTTCCTAATAACATAAACTATTCTCCAATATAAGTGATCACCGGAGTTCCACGCTTGAATTTATCGGCAGACTATAATGCTGTTAATTCTAGTTGAGATGAGACGTCCAATCTTCTTTTCTTTTATGTATATTTATTGTCAAATCATTAGCTATTCCAAGATTTTTTTTAAAGAGAAATGTCATAATTCATTAAGAACAACTTATATTTGTAACCAAATATATGCGAAGATATCCTCATGATATCAACCATTTGGAGCACAACCAGTACACTATTGGATTGGTCTGGACTTTACTACTATTGATACTTTCTATAGACAAACGTTTAAGAGACAATACTCTACTTAAACAGAGACTTAATCTCACCCTTCATATAAAAGGAAGACTCAACTTTTATGGACAAATAGGAACGAAAAATGATGGACAACTCTAGTAGACTTTAACGGCACATGAAGACAATAAGCTTGTTTTTTTTTAGCCATAAAAGTCAGATTGAAAGGTCTGGTGGTGGTGATTCTGGTGATTTGGCACTTATGGTGAGAAGAGCTGTCGGAAGGAATGGTGCATGAGGACCACACACGGTGATTTATGCAAAACCGTCACTATCCTTTAAACGATTTACGGCCTGATAATCTTCTCATGCTGCACGTGTCTCTTGAGAGTTGCAGGAAAATTGTATATCTGACTTTTTTAATCTTGAAGGAGAAAAATAAACTAAGAAATGAGAGAAGGAGATGGAGAAGGGATGAGAAAGGAAAAATAAAAAAATGAGAGGGGGAAGGAGGAAGAAGCCGAGGCCTTGTTCTCCTCCTTTGAAATTAAGATATGAAGACCTTTTCTTTTAGAGTGTGAGAGAGAGTTTCTTTCCGTACGTATTTTCTATAGTTCATGTAGAGATTAATAGAGGAAAAAACTAAACTATTCCAATATTTAAATGGATAGAAACAATATATTGAATTTATATTATAATGTTTACACAAATATGGAATCAAAGGTCAGACACTAGTTTTTAATACGATATCATGTCAAATAATTGGTTATTTTAAAATACAATTATTAAATTTATATTTTAATAATTTATACACGTAAAGTCCAAACACGGTACAACAATATATTATAGCATGTGTCGTAATACAAACGACTTAAGAGCAGCTTACTCGGCCCTTTCTTCATCCGAGCCGTCAAATTTTAGGGGGGGTTTTACCAAGGCCAGGCACAATGCATGTTTATCAAATTTTTTTCATCAGGACTATGGGCATGCCGGATTGAATATTGGAGCAGTCGATCATGTTTGAAATTTGGTGCGGTCAAAGGCTGGGCAGCAGATGCTTTTGGGAACCCAGGGCCAGCCAGCCGGCCAGGGAGGAAGTCAATTTCCATGTCGACCATCTGCTTGTGCTTGAAATTGACCGTAACGATACAACGACGTTACGACGCTATTTGTAACTCACGTGAAGCATGCATCCAGGATTTTGATACAAAGACGGGGAAGAGATTACTTAAAACTGGTTGTAAACAGTATAAAGTATCAGTCTTACCCCGTGTGAATCCATGTCTCGTCCCGTAGCCCAGTCATCTTGCCTTGAGTTTCGACCTTAGAATCACTGAGCAGGTAAAGGACGTCATTTGCTTAGAAAAAATACCAAAAAGGAAAAGAAAGCCTTGCGTCTTGATTTGAGGTTAACACTGGTAGAGAGCTATAGTCAGAAGCAAATTTGTAGACTGATGTTATTTTAATGGTTACGTTGGAATTATTTTAGGAAAATGATAGGTATCCGCTCATTTTTCCACTCTCATTTTTTTTTTAATTTAGTAATTAAGAAAACGTTGTATAATAATATTATAATTTTTTTAAAATATTTAAAAGTGTTAAAAAAATAATATTAAAAAAAAAGTTTTAAATCATTTCTGTTAAAAGATTCAGCCTAACCAAGGATGATGAAACATTTTAGGATAAACCCATAAAAGAAGAAGCTGATAAAGAAGAAGAGAATAAGAAGATGCTTCATCTTTATCCCCTACACTTCTGATATGATCGCACCTATTCCACCTATTCATAATAGCAACTTATTATGATAAATAGAGCTTTTGAATTCGATTTGATTTCTTTAGTTAAAGAATATAAATCTATTGTTGTTTCTGCTAAAAAGATTAAATTATTTCAAACCAAGGTTATGATATTTCTGAAAGCAAAATCAGACCCATCAACAAAGCTATTAAATTTGTTGATATTATCATTGACAAAACCGAGTTACAGAGATTCTTTGGTTCACTCAATTATGTCGCTAAATTCTACCAAAATATGAAGAAACAATGTAGCCCACTTTTTGAAAGGCTACATAGTAACCCTCATACTTGGTCAAATATTCACACTAATCTTGTTAAACAAATCAAGACATGTCAAAACTCTTCCATATCTTGATATTCTTACTTCTGATTCTTTTAAAATTGTTGAAACAGATATATCTAACATTGGTTATGGTGACATTTTAAAATAAACTGTTTCACCATGCTCATCTGAACAAATTGTTCAATTCCATTATGGAGTCTGAAATCCTATACAGAATAATTATAGTACTATTAAAAAAGAAATATTATCTATAGTACTATGCATTTCTAAATTTCAAAGTGATTTACTTTAAAATTTATAAAAAAAGAAACAAGAATTTTAGCCATTCATGCATTGGCATCTCTAATAATATTTGAGATTATTGGTATCATTTTTTTTTCACATTATTTTTTCAACACTTTTAAATATTTTTATAAAAGGAAAAAAAATTCAATATTATTAAATAATATTTTTTTAATTACTAAGTAAAAAAAATTAAAAAAGAAAAACAAGCGGGACAATGAACGGGATAGCAGGTTCCTAGCATTGTCAATTATTTTATAACAAAAATAATTTTATAATTTAATATCTAAAATCACAATTTTTATAAAATTGTTTCACTAAATCATCTTTTTAACATTTAATGTGGAGATTGGTTCGGTGATTCCTTCCATTTTGTCTTCGTTCTTATTTCGAGTCTCACACAGTTACACCCACTATCACACGTATATAAATATATCTACTTATATATAAAATATGAATCGCTTGTGAACAGTATTTTGTCTAATATTTTTTATTCTCATTTTATCTTTGATTTTATTCTTATATTTCGGTTTTATTCCTGATGTTTTTTTCCATTTTGCCCTGGTTTATCCCGTGCGCGAGCCCCTCCTCCCCCTCCCCTGTCCGTTTGTTGATCTCTAGTAGTGCGCCTCCCAACGCAGTCGTGGCCGACACCACCCCGGCCATTCGCTTTGTCTCCGGCCAACGTTCCTCTCCATCAAATCTCAGACCCTATCGTGCCGCCATTAATCGCCACGATGGAATCCAAGCCGTAGCCCTTCCGTTTCTTCGTCCCTTCCAGTGCGCCGCCGCACGCCGACATGGTCAACACCACCCGGCCCATTTTCTTCACCTTCGTCTGGTGCCCCTCCCTTCCAATCTTAGCCCCTTTCCTACTGTCATTAGCCGCCGCAAGCGACTCAAAGCCACCGGCTGTGAGAATCGAGCATCAACAGTGTTCTAGTTCAATAAATTGTTTCTTATTTTGCCCCTGACTTTATAGAAACACTATTAATTCATTTCATTATTATAAAAAAATATTTTTAATGATATTGTGAAATTTTTTTTGAAATGTTTAAGCGTATAAAAAATCGAATAAAAAGTCAAAAAAATAAATTTTTTAGTACGTATCGGAATCCATCTCTTAGACTTTAGATGTGAAAAATGAGTAATGTTACAAATTGATTTGAGCTTTACAATTGGATTATAGCATTTTCTTTTTCCAAATTGATACCAAGTCTTCATAAAATTTTAATAAAAAACTAAAATCTTGAAAATTAAACTTTAATGTTGTGCAACATTTTATTTTCTTTAATTTTGAATTATGTAAATATCAAATTGAATTGTTACATTTTAGTATAAATCTAATTTTTTTCATTTTATTAATTATTTTTGTTTAATAATTTATTAAGAAATAAACTTAAATATTTTTTTTCATTTTCGGATAAATTGAATAGTTTATTAATTATCCTAAAATTAATTACACTATTTGAGATAGATCTACAGTTTCTAATGTACTATAATTTGTTTAATTTTTTTTAAAATGTAAAGGATGAGACTTTATAAAATATATGATTAAATTATTTAATACTTACCACTATAGTTTTGAATTTTAAAATCAATTCTGCTAGGTACAAGTGGTTTGGGTAACCAAACCGCGTACCAAGCTGACTTTTTCAATTAAAATATAAAAAAACCAAAGAAGAAATGAAAAAAATGAAAGAAAAAAAAAACAAAGAAAAGATGTTTCACGTGCACCTTCCTCCTAAGTCAGCTTTAGAGCTGAGCTGCTGCACCTTTTATCTCCCAAAGAAGAAATCATCTCTTGCCTACACCCTTTTATCTCCCAAACGTTGGCAGTGGGGGCGCCCACAACAACTCCAATTCATCCTTCGTTGTCGATTTCCACCAGCCTTCAACCCAAAGACTGCTCGATCTTGACCTTAATCTTCCTCTGCTAGAGGTTGCCTGATTTCTTCAAACTCTACATGATCGCAGGTGAAGATCTGAGTTTTCCAAATGTTAGATTCAGTATCCGAGTTTATTTATCATTTTTCTACCTTTGTTTTGGGTTCCGATCGAGATAGAAAGCATATCTCGTTAGTTTGGAGAAAGCTAGCTGACTTGTTGAACGGATTCGCCGATGATGACTACTCCATCTTTGTACATAGATAACCAAGCTCTCCCTTATTTTTGCAACTGAGATATCTATCTAGACTTCTCACTGTTGTTCAGCCATTATTGTTAGTACGTGTTGCTTCATCTAGGAAGGCCCAATGTTTCTAAGACAGCTAAAGGAGAAGCTGGCAAGGATATACGAAGTAAAAGACCCAAACTCAATCTTTGTTTTCAAGTTTCGAACTCATTTTGGAGGTGAAAAATCAACTGGTTTTGAGTTGATTTATGATTCTATTGAGAATACAAAAAAAAAATAGACCTGAGTACAGGCTCATCAGAACAAACTTGATACCAAGGTATAAAAGTCAAGGAAGCAACTAAAGGAGATGAAGGATAGGACTAAGAAAATCCGTAGGATGAAAAAGTTAAAGTTCAGATGCTGTTGAAGGCGCAAATAAGAAACGAGTTACTATTTTGTGGGTCCCATGCATGACGGTGCACAATGGGTGCGCAATGTCGCTTGCATTTAAAGTTTTTCTTTTAAAATTAGTACATTATATATTTATTTTGGAAATAACAAATATACAACATATACATCTAACTATAACTATTAAGAGTAATAATTATAGGTTACTTGGTATAATTACAAATTTTCATAAGGAAATAAATTATAACTTCTTAATAATTTAAAAATATAATATGTCATTATTACTATTGTATTTAGCCAAATGTGAAAATGTTAAATAAACTAATGTTTTTCATTGTTATTATTTTTTATAGTGATTATGTTTTAATAATATTAAAAAAGGTTATGAAAACTTTTAAAATAAATTAAGATGATCTGGTTTGCATTCTTAAACTAAAAGTTAAACTACATTTGGAGTAACGCAATGATTTAACATTATTTGTTGTGCAGAATAATATGATCTAGAATATGTTAATATATATTAGAACATTTTTAATTTTTTCCTTTTTTTGATAATTTATATAATGTTGGATTTTTTTTATATACTTATGAATAAATGTTTGATAATTACTAATAAATTATCTTCTCATAAAGAAGATAAAATTAAAACAATTTTTTTTCAATAATCTTTCAGTATAATCCGTAATTTAAAAATGTTTTCTCCCATAACCAAATGAATTCACTCCATCTTTTTTTATATAGAAACCTAACAAAATTATCATTAACATTAATTTTAATTTTCAAATTGTAATAAACATCATTTGTTCACATGCAGCCTTGTTTCACCATTTTATAATTCGTAATAAAATTTTAGTATTAATATTTTTATTATTAATTTAAGCCTTTATTAAAATTATCTTATTAAACTTTTTCGTTATATAACTAAATAAAACACAGACTTATATGGATCTATCATTTCTGTTAAGTTTATATTAGGTTTATTTCAAGTTATGTAAATCCATGACTTATTTTAACTTTGTTTAAAAAATTTATTCACTTTCTCATTTCTCATTTGCTATCAATTTTTTATTTTTTATATATTTGTAACTAGGCACCCGTGCAGTGCACAATTGCTCATCAATTACTCTTTTTTAGTTATTTTTCTCATAAAATCTGGTTCTCTTATGTTTTTGCTCTTTTGCCGATTAGTTGAATTGAGGTTTTTTTTTTTATTAGGTTGGATATTAAATTTAGATGAGATTAATTGAAATAAAAATTAAAAATTAAATAAAATATTGTTAGAACGTTATTTATTATTATTATTTTAAAATTTTAAAAAATTGAAATGTTTATTATATTTTATATGAAAATTTTAAAAATTTATAATAATTTAATGAGATTATTTCAAATGAATTAAAATTATCTTTATATCCAAACCATCAAAGTTTGTTGTCTTTTTATATTTTTAAAATTTATTCATTTTGTACTTATTTGGTCTCTACTTTGTAGAAACACTTTCCTTAATCTTTTTCGTCTATTTGTAGTTAAATTCGATAATTTGTATAGATTTAAACCCTCACTTTTTGACTCATTGTGGATTGACAAGTAGTTATATAAAATCTATTTTATTATCATATATATATAAATTTTTTAGATATTACTATTTATTATATTTCATAACTATATTTTTTAGTCTATTTTTTCTTATTACATATTTTTACAAAAAGAAAAATATTTTTGAAGATATTTTTACAACTGAGCATGCGTGCATGGTACGTTATGCCTTTACTAGTATATTTACATATATGAATTGGTTGATTGATATTTGCATCATACACGGATCATGTGTTGATCGGTTATGAACAAGTAGAAGGCCCCCTTTCGTGGGTTAATATACTCGTGATCACGTGATGCGATAAACTTTACCTTATTCATCTCTTATCCACAATTTTTTTTTTTTTTTTTGTTTAATCGTGAATTAGATAGACAGACAGACAGGTACGCATAAATATATAATAATACTAATACCAGTATATCATTTCATTTTATTTATTTATTTTGATCGTTTATATCTTTAATATTTTTTTAAAAAAATTATTTACTAATTAAAAAAGTGATTATTAGTATATTAATATATATTTTAAATGTTTAAAAATGTTTTAAAAGATTTAAAAAGTAATAATTTATATTAGAGACATACCAAGTAGGCAAATTGAGAGACATAATAACACTTCTCTCTGTCTCTCTATCTCTCTCTATGTGTATATACTCTCGAAAGGGAGTACATTACTAGAAAGGAAGGTTTACTTCTCTATGGACTCTAATATTATTTGGAACAGAAAGTGCTTAAGACATGTTTGATTTGCTTTAAAAAGACTATTCAATAATGTAATTTAAGAACCATTAAAATTATTATAAAGAACAATAAATTCTCTTTCGAGCAATGTAAGGTTTCATATACTGTTAAACGGAGGGGGCACCCACATGGGCAGACCCCCCCCATTTAAACCACATGCAGTAACGCATGGCTTAAAGCCATGCGTTACAACGGCCTGTAACGCATGGCTTTAAGCCATGCGTTACTGAATATTAAAGGCTGGCCTTAAAGGCCAGCCATGTAGGGGAGGCTATATAAAGCCCCCTCATTTTGGTTCTAAAGTGTGAATCGACTCAGAAAAAATCTCTCTCATTTGTTCTCTCTTGAAATAGCTTTTAGGCTGTGGATTTGAAGTGTTACTCTAGTTTTTTAACTACGTAGTACACTTTACCACTAAGAGGAAAAGCTTGATTTTTTGTCGATCTGGAGAAACTCGTGGAGCAATTTTATAAGCTGAGCTTGAGGTATTTATTTTTTCGCTGTACTTTCTAACATTGGTATCAGAGCTTTTTCAAATTGTTCCCAGTTTTTTTTGTATGTGAGAAATCTGGATGCCATTTTTGTAGTCTTCATTTTTTTTTTTAAATCCATAAAAAAAAAAAAAAAACCCGAAGCACTGCGAAGGAGCACCAACGCAGTGGTGCTCCCCGCACCACCGCAAGGTGCTGCCGCACCAGGATGGTGCAGCGCGCACCAGGGAGGTGCTGCGCGCATCACTTGGGTGCTGCCGCACCTTGCGGCTGCCGCACCACAGAGGTGCAGCGCGCACCCCCTGGGTGCAGCGCGCACTGCGGTGGTGCAGCGCGCACCACCTGGGTGCAGCGCGCACCAGTGAGGTGCTGCGGCGCCACGTAGCGGCTTGACGCTACTGTTTCCGGCCAGTGGAAGCAGTTAAGACTACTCGTGGTGGACCCAAGCGGCAGCTGAGCTGCTGCTGTGAAACGGCTACTGTTCACGTGAACAGTAGCCATCCGGAGGAAGGAGATGACTTCGGTCATCTTTGTTTTACAATGGGCCTGGGCTTCGGCCCATTAGTTTTTTTTATTTTTTTTATTTTTGGGCTAGGCCATTCGGCCCTTTAGTGTTCTATTAAAAAAAAAAAAAAGGGGGGGCCTGGGCCATTTTCGGCCCAGCTTTTTTTTTTTTAAACACAAACTTAAAAAAAAACAAACAAGGCTTGGAAGAGAATAAAAATGGCATCTAGGATTTGAACCCAAAACCACTGATTAAATAAGGACTGTGCGCACCACGAGGTTGCGATTTTCCTTTGGTTTAGGTGGGGGTTAAAATTTTTTTATTAAAAAAAATAATAATAATAAATAAATAAATAAAATAAAATAATTTTTTTTTTTTTGCATGATTTAATATATGCTTAGATATATTGTTATATAACATGTGATCTTTTATTTAATTTTTTGAATTAAATGTGATTACATGTGTATATATGGTTATATTCATGCTATTTTTTTTTTTTTCCATAATGTTATATTACATGTGATTTTTTTTATTTGAGATTAAATATCATTACATGTATGAGTGAATTGAACATGTGGATATGTGATTATTTTATCATCTATGAATGTTAGGCTTGGATGTTTAGACATTAGTCTTTTTTTTTCTGATAAAATAGAAAATTCCCACTAAGTAGTCTTAGTTAGAATTGTCAGTGTAAATGATAGGCTGAAAGAATTGCATTGACCCCAGTAAGAACTGTAAATGCACTGAATAGCCAAAAGACCATGGTGACCCCAGTAAGAACTGTAAATGCATTGTATAGCCAAAAAGACTACAGTGGCCCCAGTAAGAACTGTAAATGCACTGATGGAACAAGAAAAATAGACTGTAATGGTCTCATATGAACCATCTTTGTAGACTGGCCCAACAGGTCACTGTAGTCTGGCTGTCTTTGTAGACTGGCCCAACAGGTTGCTATGGTCTGGGTAGCTGTCCTTGTAGACTGGCC
>QEOT01001176.1:72573-83521 GCA_003123785.1 Pterocarya stenoptera
TTTGGTTACGGAGGTTCCTCAAGCATTTAGATATTGGCACGGATACTTCAGATCCGGTGACAATATTCTGCGATAGCACAGCTGCTCTTTCATATGCTAAGGACTCTAAGTATCACGGAAGGACCAAACACATAGATATTAGATATCACTACATCAGAGACATGGTAGCGCAAAAAGAAGTGGTTCTGAAACATCTTTCTACGAGTTGCATGGTTGCTGATCCCTTGACGAAGCCTATAGCAAGAGATGTCTTTGAGGCTCATGTTAGGAATCTAGGACTGCGTAGATTATAAATGTAATTTGTATTACAAATGACATTGAGATGTAATATTTCCTTTGGGATATTAATACAATATGATTCAGTTATTGTCTTTATTGTATTGTATTTTCTAATACACACACAAGATATGTCAACAGGCTTAGATCGGCTCACTCACACGAGCGATCGCCTCTAACGCTTGAGTAGCGAATAGAGATGAGACATTGTGTCCCTAGGTACTTGTCCAAAGGGATAAGTTGGTTGATACAAAGTATGTCGCCTTAGTGGGAGCTAAGATGAGGTCCATTGAATGGACTATGCATGGGTTACCCCACCATCCATGTAGCCTGTAGTTAGCCAGATGCGAGATTCTCTTTGACGCCTCGGAGGCGTGCAAATTGAGGAACTCGGGTTAGACGCTTAAGGAGCGACTAGACCAAGATCTGTATGGTGTTGATATAGACATATGCTCTTTGAGAAAGAGAAATCCACCGTAGCATGTGTTTCATACTACATGTGCTTATACGACCTTATGGGTAAGTGAGTAAAAAGTTCCCCTCTTTCTCACTGTGTGAGTCTCATTTTATTAAGTGTCATTTACCTTTGACTGTGTCACGAGATGGAGGTTGTGATGACTGCTACTTTGGCATGCTGTCTATGGCCATGATTAATACGGTCTAAAGAGGCATCGTTGGGAAAGCGATTCGACCAAAAATTGAGTGATATGAGTGCAAAGGGAAGATTCTACGATATCGTATCTTCAATAGTGTTTGCTGACGTCAAACTATGACGCTACATACGAGTAGCGACTAAGGTTGTGAACATATTGAAATGATTTGGAGGTAGTCAAGCATTGTTCTGAGTTTTCTGAACTCAAGAGGGTCTCGAAAATGCTAGACTTGATGCGATCGAATGAGTCTAGGACATGACCAGACACTTTAGGGATGTTACTATGCTAGTCTTCTCTGGGAGAGATTTAGTGTATGTACTCCCACCTTTCTACAGATGTGCTTGGTGGTCGCACGGCCTATTTGCTATGTGTGAACAAGATTGAGAACATTAGAGAGATGCAGACCTAGGGTCATGCCCACTGTGTGCGAGTGGGAGATGTTAAACGGAGGGGGGCACCCACATGGGCAGACCCCC
This sequence comes from Pterocarya stenoptera, assembly GCA_003123785.1. NCBI lineage: Eukaryota > Viridiplantae > Streptophyta > Magnoliopsida > Fagales > Juglandaceae > Pterocarya > Pterocarya stenoptera. The sequence continues at coordinate 73,979 of QEOT01001176.1, forward strand.
CCATTTAAACCACATGCAGTAACGCATGGCTTAACGGCCTGTAACGCATGGCTTTAAGCCATGCGTTACTGAATATTAAAAGCTGGCCTTTAAGGCCAGCCATGTAGGGGAGGCTATATAAAGCCCCCTCATTTTGGTTCTAAAGTGTGAATCGACTCAGAAAAAATCTCTCTCATTTGTTCTCTCTTGAAATAGCTTTTAGGCTGTGGATTTGTTAAGTGTTACTCTAGTTTTTTAACTACGTAGTACACTTTACCACTAAGAGGAAAAACTTGGTTTTTTGTCGATCTGGAGAAACTCGTGGAACAATTTTATAAGTTGAGCTTGAGGTATTTATTTTTCCGCTGTACTTTCTAACATATACTTTCTATACACATTTGGCATATTAGAGAGAGAATGGATTTAAAGGTGGACTCTTATATAAATTATTAGATAATCACAAAATATAGTCGATATTGTATTTCCATCTTATTATTAAATGTAAAAACTAATTTTAACAACACATTATAATGTTATAGTACGAGAGTACCATATATCTGTATTCTCATCACACTAGACAGAGAGGACTACCTCTACACGATGACAAAATGTGTCCATGGCACCTCTTCCCGTACTTCCTAGTGATCTTCCTCAATTTAATTTTTTAATATTAGTTAGTCACTTTTAAATTGTATTTTAAAAAAAACAAAGTTTCAGTTTTTAGTTATATTTTCATTTAACATTCTGTGAACTATGTTTATACTAAAATCATCTTAATCTATTTTATCTTATTATTATAAATTTTATAAATTTTTACATAAAATATAATAAACAATTTAATTTTTTTAAATTTTAAAATAATAAGAATAATATTAAAATAATATTTAATTTAATATTTATTTTTATTTTTTTTTTATCTAAAACTGTTTAATATCGTTTAACTGTCAAAATATTCCAAAACCCACCTAAGAAGTTGAAAAACTGAAAAAATATTATAATTTAATATCGCACCTAGGGATCCAAAACTCCAAATCTTTCCACCACCTGTCCCTCCAAATCCAAACGAATTCGTTTTTAGAATTTAATTTTTTATTTTTTACAAAAATATTCTCAAAGTTTAAATTTCGCCACCGCTCAGGCCAATCCGAGGGAGACTCCAGATGAGCAAGCTAGAAGTTCCAACTTCCAAAACACAGTCTCTCTACTCAGCTCTCGACAATGCCAGAGACTGACGCGGACTTCGATCTCAGAGTACGATCCCTCTGAACCCAAAACTGCGCTTCGAATTCTCTCTCAGTTCCTCTCTCTAACTCTCTCCCTCTCTCTCTCTCTCGCAGCCATCCCCTCAGTCCGCTTTCACAATCGGGTGAGCTTCTGTTTAGGGTTTCTTTTTGCTCAGCATACATTTATCATGCTACATATCCACATTATATGTATAGGCATGTATCTTATTGAGCATTGATGTTTATGGTTTTGATTTGTTCTCCAGAGAGTACGCGTTTGCCGATGTGGGAAATTTGGAACACTGCGCTAAGTACTTGAACCGGACGCTTGTTACGTACGGATTCCCGGCTTCTCTTGATCTGTTCGCCAATGATCCGGTCCGTGTTGATGTTGATCGTTGTTTATGCTTCGCTCGGATTTGTATACGATATCATTTATTTACTTTCACCCGTGTTTTCCGTGCTTCGCAGGTTTCTGTTGCGAGAACTTGCAATTGTCTATACTCGTTGCTTCAACAGAGGCAGCGGGATGTTGAATTTAGAGACTCTGCTAGTGAGCAGAGACAGCGGCAAGTGCTTTGGCCTCAATCTCTGTCCTATTTGATTGTGTTAACGTGTCTGATTACCTCTAGTTCCGTTTATCACTTTTTGTTCAATGTTGCACTGTTGACATGTCCAATTCATCCAATTTAGTTTATCAGTATTGTTTATATGGTGCATTGATGAAAGATTATCTACCCTGGAATTTTATTTTTATGGAGTTGATGTCTCTAAGTTTATGTCATTCACATAAATGTAACTTACCGTGTGTGCTCATCATTCGCGTATTTTTTCATTTTGTACTGGCATATCCTACCTAATTTGAATGATGTGGTTGGTGTAGGTCTTACATTCAAATTTGACCGTGTAGAATTATGAACTGAAATGCAGAATTTGAAAGAATGCTTATATTTTCTTCCTTTCATGTTGTAGGCTACTATCAGACATATCGAGATTAGAAGCAAAAGTTGAGAGGCTTGAGGCACAATTACAGGCCAAGGATAGGGAGATAGCAAACATTACGCGAACGGTTAGAAAATTATAGTTTTATCGAAGCAATATTCCTTTATCAGTTCAATCCTTTTGTTAATGTCCCTTGTTTGTTTTGTGTGACTAGGAAGCTAAAGCTACGGCAGCCTTTAAGGCCCAAATCGAAAAGCTTCGGCAGGAGCGAGATGAGTTTCAAAGAATGGTCCTTGGTAATCAGGTTAGTATTTTGAAATTTATTGGAGTTCTTTTGCTAGATACTATATGAAATCAAACAGATACTGACAACTATCAATGCCATATTCTGATGTTCCAAAAGCAAGCAAAAACTCAACAAATACATGAGATGAAGAAAAAAGAAAAAGAGTACGTCAAATTGCAGGTAGAATATTTTCTAAATTTTTACTCCTTGGAGTGGGCTATTTGATAGAGTAGGATTTTAATCAAGGAAGGTTTATCAAGATTACAGATACTGGAATGTGGGAATGTTTTTTGTTTAACTTCCAGGAAAGGCTAAACCAAGTCTCGATGGAAAAAAAGAAGGAATCTAGATCGGGCATGGAGATAATGAATTTGCTTCAGGTATTTACTGGCCGATATTTGTAATATGACTGGTTGATACCAATTTTATCCACCTAATGACTTCTCGAAATGTGGAAACCAGAAAGAAGGGCGGCAGCGCGGAACATGGAATGTGAAAAAGGCCGACAATGATTTCTACAAAAAGATTGTATGTCACCTGATTAACTTATTTATACTCTTACGGTAACTAGTAACTTGTGTTCACATAAACTTTGCAGGTAGATGCTTATGAGGCAAAAAATCAAGAGTTGATGGCGGAGAATGCTGATTTAAGGGCATTATTACGGTCAATGCAGGTATATGTTTTTGCTTAAACTTTTGTTTTTGTGGTTCCATACTCCAGATTTCACTTGAGTATGGTGGGATTGTTCGAATGCATTTTATTAAGAAAGGGATTCAAATGTTTCTACCTTTTTTTATTTGCCCAAGAAAAAAAGATACAAAGAAAAGCTTTGTTATGTTTCCTAGAAGTCGTGCAGTTGCACGTGCCTATAAGAGTTGTCATATTTAAAATCAGTTAGCACATTTGGATTTCACTTTAAATGGCCCTAGCTCCTCTCCCTTGCCCCTTCCTGACAGAATTCCCCCATCTATGAAGCTTTCATTTCTATTGGTCGGAGCAATGGGTTCTAACTCCTGCAGGCATTATGGGCTTGCAGATGGACATGCGTGACTTTTTAAATGCTCCTAATGGGTTGTCCAATCAATCTGTGGCTGTCAACGAAGGAGTTGAAACTGACCCTTCAAAGTCCCCATTGGGAGGGAGAACGGTACTGACAACTTCCCATAGGATTAAAGTTTGTTCTTTTGCATTAGTTATGGCGCTATATGTTAAGTTCAATACATGCAGGATGTCTTTGACCTGCCCTTTCACATGGCTAGAGGTCAAATAGAGGAAAGTCTCCGAAATAAGATGACTTCCATAAAGGTTTTTTTTTTTTTTTGCTTTTTCTACCAGTTCATCTCATGATTCCTATGGAGAGTAAGATGTTAATTTATTTTCTTGTTTATGCTTTGACATTTGAAGGAGCGTATGGTTCAATTGCAAGATGCACAGAAAGGTGCTGAAGTTACTTCTGAATCAACTGAGAGGGAGCTTGAACTTGAAGCTCAACTTGTTGAGGCCAAGAGCATAATCCAAGAGCAGGTACTATACTCTTCTAATATGAATTGGAGATTGAAAGCAATGCATTTTTCTTTCGGTTTCTAGATTAGATGAATTTTTTATTATATGCTCCACAATATGATGGTGATTTCTTTTTTATGATATGGATTACCTTCCAAGCAAACTATAGTTTTACGTTCATCCTCCAATTTAACCGTAGATTGCTGTCCTTATTTTATCATGCTGCATCCACTATTCTATTTGGATTACCTTATAATTCATGCTTTACTTGCAAGTTTTTAATTATATCTGAGATTCTGAATACTTAATGCAATAGGAGGGATTTGGCATTTTTTTTTCTCTTTTACACTTAATTTTTGTTCTTAGTTGAAGATTAATGAAAATACAATGATTGGTTCATTGCAGGCATCTGAAATGTCTAAGCATCTTTCTAAGTCTGAGAGGCCAAGGTATTCCCATGTCCCTTCATTCCCTTATTTTATGCATAATGGAGACTAAGTGGCCATACCTAATTTGACTGGGATTCTATTAATTCATCACCAGTTGAGGTTTAGTTCATTCTTATTTGTTTCAGTTGGACTGCAGCAATGAATCTGTAAAATTAATGTTATTGAAATTTTCATGTTGTAATTAGTTGTTGGTTCTGTTTGGAGCTTATGGGATTGAGCTTAAATGAAATAAAATTGAGTAACATATTTAAAATTCGGTTCGAACCCTGGCGAAGCCCATTCTTACTCATGTTATGCTTTACTTATAAAAAAAAAAAAAATTGAGAAATGCTTTAGCCACAAAGAGATCCTATAAAAGTAAGCCCGTAAATTGACTTAGTTTGATGTAGTATGTTAGATTGTAAAGTTACTTTTACTTATCAAAAAAAGATTGTAAAGTAGATTTAATATCATATGAAGTCATGTCAGTTTGTAGGTTTACTTTTATGAGATCTCTTCATGTCTGTAGCATCTCTTTAAAATAACGTGATGCTATTTATCAACAAAATAATGTGATGCTAGGATAGTCTTATTTTTGAATCGATGATATTGTGGAAATCCAAAAGTCCAGTGCTTGATGTATATTGACCATTTCGTCATGTCTGGATTTGAAATGGCTAGTTAAAACAAATTGTTTTCTAAAGTCTTTAATACCATTTTCATTGTTGTCTTCTAGAAATTCGACTTAGATATATGAAAGCAATGCCCAAATTTAATGATATTTAGTATGTGTTCATATAATATAAGGTTGTGTAAATAATAGGAGGTTGTGTAGATTTTTTCAAAATAAAAAGAAATAATACAAATATATAGGTTGGAATTCAACTCAAGTTCATCTACATATGTAATGGTATTAGTCTGACTTGCTTGCTTGCTTGATGTTCAGGGGGTAAGAAATTAACAAGCCTGGCAAAGTTTTGGTCTATATCAAGAATTTAAGTTGCTGTATGCAGAGTTGGATTGGATCTAGCTAGCGTGTAATTTTGTATACTTATGGCCGACCAGAGAATACACATTATTCTTGTCCTGTTGTTTGTAAAGCCGAGAAGCCGTAGTTTTTAGCTGTTATGTTAATGGAAAAGTAAGTAGCTTTCCCCAACGTTCCTATGCTTGCAAGTGCCATGCCACTTTCTCACTGTGACAAGTGGCCTACTTCATCGATCCATTCCAAGCTATCCTCAGGGCACAGAAATAGTATTGGAGAGGTAAATAGGACGCAAAGTTAATTAGACTTGTCTTGAGGATTTGGGAATTGCACGTATGCAGTAGAAGACGCGCAATCCAACCAAAATGTTTAACGTGACCTTAGGAACAAAGGTATATGGCTCTTCCCTTTTCTTTTTCCCCTTTTTTGGCTCGTTAGTTGCTAAAATTATTCTGTAGTCACTCAGAAGAAAGCAACACAGTCACACACACACACAAGAAATAACGGGAATACTTAAAAAAGAAAAAGAAATTCGGAGTATCCCGCACCCTACGACCCCATCATTCACCTTAGCAATCGGTGTACCAAACTCTCATGTGTGTGTATATATATACATACACTCAGATGCCATAAAGTAGCGGGGGTGGGGAGAGATTAAAAAACCATCGCATCAAGTTCCCAGAAGGTAACAACCAAAACCGTTTCGCAATGAAAATGGATCATCAAGAGCGTTGCAGGGGGGCAGAGCAGAAACGATCTTTTCTTCAAGGAGATGAGTTCTTTCAGAAAATTCTCTCGAGGAACTCTTCCACGGGCTACTCTTCTAGTGTCTATTATCACCGGAGCACTGAAGGAGTTCCCTTCAAGTGGGAAATGCAGCCAGGGACGCCCAAAGTCCTACCCAAGGATGAAGTGATTCCCCCACTCAGCCCTCCACCGGCTGTCCTGAGCTTAGGTCTCCCTAAACCATGCATTGAACAGCCTAAGGCTCAAACCCGGCCGAAGCTTGGGTTTTGGAACAAAAGCAAGAATAACAAAGAAAGTAAGAACAATGATAAGACAGGTCCTCGGGGAAGTCACCGTTACACGACTGACTCGGACAAATTCGAAAGGTTTGACTTATGTAGTAGCTCCTCCGACTGTGAGTTTTTGGCATCACCGCAAATTTCAAGTTCTTCATCATCATCATCCTTGTCTTTGTCAAACGGTCCTTCATTGCAGTCATCAAGATTACAGAGTCCGGGCAGGGATTCATTTTGTGGGCATCTCAGTTGCAGTCCTTGGAATATAAGCGCGCTTCTGGTGTCAATTGCAAGGCGAGTTTGATATTATGTAGATTCTTCTTGTTACATATATTGATAAATATTTCAAAGCCAAGCCACTATTCGTAAAACATTTATTTTTGTTCATTTGTGTTGTGCTATATATTGAGACGTGATAAATTAAAATCCAGAACTTACCGTGAAGAATAGCATTGCTCTTAATGTGTCTGGTGATCAAGAATTGTCCTCGGCCCTAGAAGAATTTCCTCTTGATTTTGGAAATTTTTAATATAAGAAATCTCGGGAAAATATTGAAGTGCAAAATTGTATAATATGCCCATTAATTTTCTTTATTCTATTTCATGTCAAACTAATTAAAATATGGAATACAAACACGAATCATATACGCGCGGTTTGCCAACACACCTAATTATCTCATGGATCCTGCACCGTCCAGCTCTCACGGCGGGGCGTGCCCAAGTGCAATCTTCTTTTTTTTTTGAAATATTTTTGAAATATTTTTAAATAGATTAAAAAAAAAAAACACAAATTTATTAATTATATATATTTTTTAAATAGTTAAAAAAAAAAAAAACACTAACAATCAAACTCACAGACAATCTAGCGACTAGCATGCATTTTCCTTATGATCTCATATGTCGTATGTATGTACACATAACAATATACTAACACTAGCATTGCAAACACAAAAGAAAAAATATTTTAAAAAGTAGTAGGACTGGCTATCTGCATATCTCAAGATAGAAAAAGCTAAAAATTCGAAACGGACGTATCATGGCGGTTTTCAAGATAGGTATGGAGTATCAATTAGAGATAATGGTGGGATTTGGGAAGATTACCTTCCTAAATTCCAGTAGGCTTTTATGGATATATTTCCTTTCCGACTACAGAATATGCAATCTAGTCCCCCCCGATGATCATATATAGCTGACACATGACTGATTATATAAATTCCCCACCCTGCACCAACTTAAAGACGATGGACTCGGTAACAGAGCGCGTCAAAATTTCTGCTGCCGACCAAACGCATTCTATACTCCAAGAAAATCAATGCTTTGTGAACAAAATTCTTACAAGAAGCTCTTCCGTTGGCTGTTCTTCGAATTTCTATTACCGGAACCCTGGAGACGTTCCCTTCAACTGGGAAGTGAAGCCTGGCAAGCCCAAAGAAGATCGATCATCCACCCAATGATCATGACGATGATGATATTTTCCCGCCTTCCCTAGGTCACCCGGGGCCTCCTCCGGCGGTGCACAGCCAAGGCATGTCACGGCCATCAGTCGAAAGCTCGCCAAGGTCAAGAATATTATTCTTATGGAATAAGTTGATGAAAAACCTAATTAAGGCCAAGAAGTTCAAAGCTATGTCTCGGCTGAAGCGCGAGAATATTTTTGTTCGTTCTGAATATGGCGGCTATAAATTTGACAAGTTCGAGCTTACTAACTCGGAGGATGACTTTGGTGGCTCAAGCAGCTCGACATCATCTTCTTCAACCAATGGGTCGTTGTCGTGCTCCTCCTCCTCCTCCTCCTCTTCTAATAGTGTTCTTGCTTTGTACCAGCGTTCAAAACTACAAAAACTTGGCAAGGGTTTTGTTAGATGGGCATTCCAATGGCGAGAACGTTGAGGTTGGGACTTTGTATATATTAGTACGATGAAATATTCGGGTTAATTTACAAATATTTCATCTTTTTTTATTTTGTCTCTCACAAATTTTTGTAAGTTCACATGTGTGTCTGCGGATGCGCACAGGAAGAGAATTCCGATGGGTTCTGTTGCAACTATATATTTTGGTTCAATACACACATTCCAAAATCAAGGTGTCAAATTCTATAGTGAAACGGCAACGACTTTAAAATTCTTATCCTTGAAGAAAATGATAGAGATATAACATTTGAATACTTTGATTTAAATGGAAGGTTCATTAGTCTTTTATATATATACACACGTGTAAAAGCAGGTTCGTGCACCTTAAGAATGGATGAGGAACTGAAGAGCCCAGAAGGTAAAATGCCCATGTCTGCCTTCATAAAAATCTCTTCTTCTTGCACATGGATCTTTTCTCGCTAGTATAAATACAGTCGGATTATATTTTTGGGAGCCAATTCGAAATGCCTTCTTTTGCCACCCAGGCATGCAATCGATTCCTCCTTCACCCCTTCAAGGTCTCTCTCTCTCTCTCTCTCTCTCTCTCTCTCTCTCTGGCGTCCCTGTCTTTTCGCTTGTGTCAATTAAAAATGTCCGTTTGGGAGTAATGAAAAAGAAGGAAATATTGGTTTACAGTACAGTGTAAAAGCAGGGAGAAGTAGTCATTTGTCCGTTGCGCATTGCAATTCTGGCATTACCAGAGGATTCTATTTTGGCTCAGTTTTTGTGATTATTATGGTTTTCTTCAATTTGTCTTGGCAGTCAAGGCGGACATTGTCAATTTGATATCCGCGCTTTACTCTTGATTAGTCTCAATATACTGGATTGTGTATGGTAAAAAATTGGGAATTTCTTTTTTATATATAATAAAGTTGGGATCTTTTTTATTCCTGCTATTTCTGATCAACCAAACATAGTTTAAGGATTTTGAGTCTCTCTCCTTTCGCGTAGTCGCGATATCCGGTCGTTGCTCAGCTGACTGTGAAGCTGATAAACGAACCGTTTCTGTCCAGCGAAGATAAATCTTACTTTACCATTGACGGACGGTGTTTATACAAACAATATGGGTTTTTGGAAATTTGAATTAGCATCAGTCTGTTTAATTTTCCTTTCATGTTTGAGCCTTTTGAGTTTGAATTATGGTTGCATCATTCTGCTTGTTTAATTCTCCTTTCATGTTCGCTCGACCTTCTCGACACTTGAATAGGTTTCTGGGAAAGCGGACCTTAAATGTTTTCTCTAGAAGGTGCGGCTTCAAGTCTG
>QEOT01001176.1:88803-129244 GCA_003123785.1 Pterocarya stenoptera
CCGAGTTTGAGATCTAAGAGAGAAGTTGAGTAGATCAGGGCTGACCGCACCATGTGCTAGCCCGTACACTACTTAGTCAAATCGAAGGGCCAACCTGAGAGCAAGGCAAGCTGGGAACAGGCTGAAACTTATGTATATGCTCAGATATACATGATGTAAGCCAACATTTTCTCAACGATGGGTTGCATGATACCATTCAGGTCAGGTTGGTTCCTCTGGCTGCGTTACTGACATCTTTTAGTCTTCCCATGTTCAGAGCCAGATGAAAAGGGGGTACGCTCTGGCGCTATTGCCCATCCACTAAGAATTTCAGCCGTTCAGCTCATCTCTTCCCCCCTCCCTCCCTTTCCGTCTTTTCTGATCTCTCTCTCTTACGCACATGCCTTCTAACAGAATGTCTCGAGTCTAAAATAGCAAGAAAGGGTGACTCTGTTGAATTGACTTGTATATAAAGAACTTTACATGATAAGTTTACAAGTACAATTAGAGATATTTACAGACATGACCTGTTATCTTTATCTTATCCTGCTGATCCATCCGCAGAGTTGATTAGTAAAGGAACAGAGTTGATTGCTAAGTTGATAGGAGTTGGAACTGTTATTGCAATATTAATATAATTTTTTTTTTTTTCTTAAATATTATCATCTCCAATTATATTTATTGGAATGAACAGCTAATGCAGAAGCTCTATCGTCTCATTAAATATTCTAAGAACACTCAAATAGAGAACAAACAGCCTTGGGATATAATCTACTCATCAGCTTAAGCAAACTCAATCCATGGTTGCACGAACGAGAATCATATCGGCATTGCTAGGCCCACATGTCCACACAAAACAGACACGTACGTATCAGACAAAATACTATAAGATAGAGAGATCATACCTCTCCCATACACAGAATGTCAATAAATAATAAAGAATAGTAAACAATAAGACGATAAAAAAAGGAGGGGGTCATGTGAGAGGTGATCATGAAGTAATAATATATGAAGGAAAATATGTATATTAGGCAGCGAATTACGATGAGTTATGATTCATTTCAGTGGCCACAAAACCCACTCGATTTCCTTTTTATTATTTTTTATACATAAAAGTTTGACTTTGACTGGGGACAGGATTTGTCCACCCCAATTATGTATGGTATTTGCATTTTTAAAAGCTTAATATATTATAATCGATCCTTTACTGCAGAAAGAAGCAAACTGATCAGCATTCAAACAATCTCCACCGAACTCTCTGCCAATCTGCTTAATTTCCCGTTCTTTTTTTATTTATTCTTTCTCAATCTTCAGTTGCAACTATTGTATTTTGTTCCTCCTGGCTTGTTTGTTTTTTGTTGGGTTGCTTAGTGTAAAAGCAGTTTGAAGGGGGAGGCTGATCTTCCGGGTTTTGAGGTCATGCTGGCCTGCTTTCCACATTAACGTGATTGGTATTTGATACCTAATTTATTCATCATGTATGCTTGGGGTTGGGACCTCTTTGCTGGGTGATTGCTGCTAGCTGTTGTCTCTGGATCACCAACAACAGACACCCAACTCTTAAGACTTGGGACATGTGGCCGTAGGACCCGGAGGATAAGTGGCCATGCATGGCCATTCCGGAGGTCGTTCATTGGATCTTGGTTTTCGGCAACCCAAACCCACTAGCTACAATATACATATATATAATTTATTTAATTTGGTTATTCATCTAAGAGTTTTGTGTAAGAGTTTAAGCTTTTAACTCTAGTTTATGCATTGGTCAAAGTAACATGACTTTAATTCTAGTGTCTATTATTATTTTCATATTAATAAATTAATGTATTTTCACGAGCTTGCGTGAAAGTCCTTCTATTCTATTGAACACGACACTACTTGCTTAAAAAAAACATGTACATGACAAACTTTATCATAAATTTAGTATTTTTTTTTTTTAATCCGCGAAATACATGATGATCAAGACATGCATACATGCATGAGCTGTAATGGCGTTTCAAATATATGCAAATTATATATATGCACGAATCTGCAATCATCCTTCAAATTATTTAGAGCAACCAAAAAAGAAACCACCCTGCATGCATATATATTGCTAACCGTCTTTTGATCACTCCGATTTGCACGACTGAACTATTTTTAAACCATATATTATACTTTTCATTTTTAATTAAGAGACATTTAACATGCATGCAGACTTCCTATATATGCCAACCCTCTCTCTCTGAGAATCGAAATGGCAATTATGGGCCAAGCTTGAGCTCCGTCTCTGATGTACTCCAGGTACCACGTAATCTTTACAGAAAATAATAATAATAATTAATCATAATTCGAATCCAATTGCATGCAACATATAATATGCATGCATGGCATCTTCAGGATCCAGCTGACATGTGTGCTAAGATCTTTGAAGAAAATGTTATTATAATGCAAACGTGTCAAGCAGGTGACATGCAGGCATGTGGATATGCCACTAGCAGATCTATCCTCTGGCAGATGGCAGAGCCCTCCCTCCATGCCTCCGCTTCTTACACCTACCTATCTCTCTTTTTTTTTTCAAATGTTAAATCTAATTAAAAAAAATTTATAAAAAATTTATTTCTTATATATCAATTATTAATATATTAAAAATTATGAAATTTTAAATTAAAAAAAAATTAACAAAATGAGTTTTATAATTAAGTAAAACGTGTCAAAATGAGTCTTCTCTCTATACAAACAATCATGTACAGTAGTAAAATGTGTAATTACTGTATAATCGTTTTGAAAAAAAAAATAAAGTTAAGTATTAAAAAATTATTTTTTTAATATAAATATTGTATTTATTAATTTTTTAAAAAAACATTACACAACATTTATACACTTCACGACTTCAAATATAATTTCTCGTCGCTTTGGATCCTCTATTTTATGGACAATGTATGAGCACTCTACTATATGACAAACAAGTTCCACTAATATAATTCTTCTCTAGCCATAAAAAATGTTTATTTGTAGTAAATTAATTTTTATATATTCAAATGAGACATGATTTCATAAAACCAGTCAGAATACTCATTTTTCTTATAGTATTATATATATTTATATATTTTTCCTATACAAACTATTTATTGCTTTGCTCAACAACAGAGGACACGAAAAAGGTTAATCCCGATATACTGTTATTCATAATAAATTATTTAATTACTTTTTATATTGCACCAAGATCCAGTATCACGGTACAATACCGGGTATTGCGTATGGGGGAGTCAATGTAGACCGCAACGCAGCTGTCAACAATTACACATTCACAGCAAAATATTCCAGTACCCACGATTAAGATAAAAACGAACAAGGGGGAAGAGGCGAAGGTTGTCGTTTTACGGAGTCCAAGATTGAGGAGCTAGCTCATTATATATAGGAGACTAAAGGCCGAAAAAGACACGCGGCACTCGCAGGGAGCAACCGAAATGATTAAGGAAGTTCTTTTTAAATAATATTGTGAATTTTTTTATTTTTTAAAAATATTTAAAAATTTTATATAAAAAAAAAATACACATAAAAAGTCTAGCAGCAGCCCAACGGTGGCTCTAGCATGGTCCTGAGCGTCAGCGTGTCCCACATTACCACATGCAAATGACAAAACAAAACCTCTCCCCCTCCTTTTCTCTCTTCAAATAATGCTTGTTTTAAAAAAAAAAATATATATATAAAGATATGTTTGGGACAAAACTGACTAGTTTATTATTATTTATAAATAATTTATTACTCTTAACAAATTATTAAAATGCTCTGAACATCTAAAAGGAATTTAAAATATTAAACAAAATTGTGACACACAGCGTACGTAAGAGGATTAGCAGGTGCAGGCGATATGGGGGCGTATTATATAATGATAGCTAGAAAATTATTGCTTCTTGTGATATTGTGAGAATCGATCTGAATAACTGATATTCCTGTTAATTTTTTTAAAAGATGTTACTAAAAATGCATATCATGATGTCTTTAACATAGAAGACATGCTGTAATCCCTTATAATCTCGTACGTAGTCATCAAGATATCAGTTTACGCCATCGTCCACTGTTTGCTCAGCAGGATCAAATGATCAAAGTTTTGTCATATGGTTATTGAGACGAGGATGCTGTTACGGACTGATGTCGAGAGAGAGAGAGAGAGAGAGAGAGTACGTGCTTTATTACTTTTTATTTTATGAGCACAAAATGCTTAATTTATTAGGACAAGAAGATAGAGAATCGGAGAGGAGGGAGAGAGAGAGAGAGACCTCTCCCATCCTTTAATCAATTAATGTGTACATGCTAGTAAAAATTATTTTATTTTGTTACTGTTGTTATGTATTATTTTCTCCGTTCTGCATTATAAAGTTAAATAACTTCGATACTCGTGCACGCTTGCAGCCTCTCTCTCTCTCTCTCTTTCTCTCTCTCTCAATATTCATCTCTTTCTTCTTCCTCTATATCTGTGTCCATCGTCAGTCCCCTTCACTACACATTTTACCTTCTCTAACCCTCTGGTTTCCTCGAAGTTTAAGAAAGAAAAAACTCTATTTTTTCTTATTTTGCTATTTCCAAAGACTGAAACCCCAAAACAACCCACTCACCCACCTTACACACATCTCTTTCACGCTCATCGATCGACGACATGGATTCTTCTCCCCAGAACTGGCTCGGCTTCTCTCTTTCCAACCACACTAACTCCCACTTGCGCTCCGACTCCTCCCCTCTCTCCCTCTTCCATGCCTTTACCTCCCCAGCCTCAGGTTCTTTCTCTCTCTCTCTCTCTCTCTCTCTCTCTGTCCCTCTCTCTCCCATACGCTAGCAAGCACAGTACTGACACGAACACCACGGACGGATACGTATTCTTGTTCAAGAATATCATCTCTGATTATTATTATATGTTTTTTTTTACGCAGGTTCTGTGGCCAACGTTACGCAAGATCAAGATCATGATGCGACTGGTGGTGCAAACGACCTGTCCATGTTTACCACCGGGCCGAAGCTCGAGGACTTCCTTGGCGGCTCCAACGCCACATCCGGAGCTGCACCGCTGGCTCAGTTTTCTACCCAGAGTCCCATGGCTATGCATGTGTCGGCCGAGCCTGAGATGTACGACTCTGAGCTCAAGACCATAGCCGCTGGCTTCCTTCGAGGGTTCTCAACCGAACAAAGAACACAAGCGGAAAAGCTGCCGGTGGCTCCAGCGGAACCGTCGCCAAAGAAAAACGCAGACACCTTCGGCCAACGCACCTCCATCTACCGTGGCGTCACCCGGTAAATTCATACTCGAATTTGTGAGACCACGACAACAAAAAATAAAAGAACTTGATCATTTCGAAGTTCTTATAGAACCCTTTGCTTGGATGAGAGATTCTTACAAGAGAACATATCATTACTAAATTTTTTTTCATTTCTTTAAAAATCCTAGACATAGGTGGACAGGGAGATACGAAGCTCACCTTTGGGACAACAGTTGCAGAAGAGAAGGGCAAAGTAGGAAAGGAAGACAAGGTAATTTTTTTTTTCTTTCCATTTATTCAAGTAGGATGGTTTCTAACGTGCGCTAGGGAGCGTATAGTTTAATCCGGGTACACGAGATCTGGGTCTGAGAGGAGACGCCGACAATATTGATATTTCCCAATAGCAATATCTAAGGGCGTCTCGGATTTGGACGATCTCCGGGCTGGTTTTCTGTACGCCGTAGGCGTGCTTTAGATTTCGCTTAGCTGAATTTGCTATAGTACTATACGCATTTATTACGGGTGTGAAGATCGACTCTGATGTGGCTTCTGTTGTTTCTTTGCGTGGCATGTACATGATGAATGGTCGCCGCCATGGATGCTCATAAAATCATCATTATCTCAGTTTATTTGGGTGAGTTTTCTCGCTTAGCTTGTCTCTTCCACAAGTAAACAGTAGTAGTAGTAGTCTGGCTCGTAATTATGGTCATCATGTTGTTTTACTATATTGATATTATGCTCTTTCGTGAATGCTCGTACGTACGAGGTGACCTTTAGATTTTGTTTACTGTGTAATAGATTCTTTTTTGCATGAACGTGTAATCCATGGTACTTTAGATTCATCGTTGATCTGATTTTGCCAATTACTTTTTCAAGGTGGCTATGATAAAGAAGAGAAAGCTGCAAGGGCTTATGATCTGGCAGCTCTCAAATACTGGGGTCCGAACACAACCACAAACTTTCCGGTGAGTGGCTAATCAAATATATTGAATTTTTAGTTTCCTTGTGTTTATTTTTCTGCGTCGCAGTTTGGATCCGACTTATCAATGTTTTATTTTTGGCTTTCTAAAGGTTTCTAACTATGAGAAAGAACTTGAGGAGATGAAGAACATGACTAGGTTGGAGTTTATTGCTTCTCTTCGAAGGTAAATACCACTCGAATAATTCGATTTGCTTTTGGTCATGATTGTTTTTCTTTATCTCTTTGTTTTTTCGGAGAATCCTTTCAGCTACTCGTCTTGTATGGAATAATGTACGTAGATTATGTAGCGGCATGTAAAGTTGTTGCTGAAACATTTTTCCTACCATTATTTTAGGAAAAGTAGTGGATTTTCTAGAGGAGCCTCCATCTACAGAGGCGTCACAAGGTTTGCTAAATTATTCCCTCATTCTTTGTTTTAAGATTTTACCTTTTTGACAATGAGTTTTGGTACAAATTAACAACTGTTCACACACCCCACTCTTATAACTTTTGAGGTGTGGGATGGTGAATAGGAAGAATTTTTCTTTTTGAGATACCAAAAAAAAATGTGGTCTTGTTATTTATTTATCTTTTTATATATATATATATATCAGGCACCATCAACACGGCAGATGGCAGGCAAGAATCGGGAGAGTTGCTGGCAACAAAGATCTTTACCTTGGCACCTTCAGTGAGATTCTTTACTCGTTATCTTGCCACAGTTTATTCATTGGTTGGATTAGAATCTAAGTACATCATTTGGATGCATGAAAATCCAGTTCCGTATTTTATAATATTAATCTGTTTAAAGTTTATTTATATAAGACACTGGTTTTGTTTTTGCTTTTTGTTTGGGTATAATAAAACAGGCACCCAAGAAGAAGCTGCTGAGGCCTATGACATTGCTGCTATAAAATTCAGAGGGCTAAACGCCGTGACCAACTTTGACATGAGCCGCTACGACGTAAAGAGCATTGCCAACAGCAACCTTCCCATCGGTGGTGGTAAATCAAAGACTTCCTCCGAGTCTGCTTCCGATACTAAGAGCATCGATGGAAGCCGTTCCGATGACCGAGATCTTTCCTCAGCTTCCTCCATATCCTTTGCTTCACAGCCCTCAGCCTCTTCCTTAAGTTTCGCAATACCCATCAAACAAGACCCATCAGAATATTGGCCGTCTATTCTTGGTTACCAGAACGGTTCTTTTAACAATACTAAGAACCCTAATGTTGCACAGCATTTAGTTCAATCAGCTTCCATCAATGGCTCTGCCTTTCAGAACACCACCTCACCCTTCAACGTGGACTTCTCCACAAATTCCAGCTCTGCGAACGAAAGCTGCAATGGGTTTTTCAATGAAGGTTATGTTCAGGAACAGAATAATGGAACGTCAATCCCTTATCCCACACCAGTTGCCGTAAGTAGTAACAATAGTTATGAGAGTTCCTCCGGTTTTGGAAGCAGCTGGATTGGCCCCGCTCTGCACACATTCCAAACTCATGCTAAGCCCAATCTCTTTCAGACACCGATTTTTGGCATAGAATGAGCTCTCACACTAGAGAGGATGGAATGGGAATCCGTGCAAAATTATGGAATTGAATGATATTGGTGTGAAAGAAAGCCGAATGAGAGGGTCAACTTTTGTTGAATAGAGAGAGGGGGACTGACAATCACGATTCACGGGAGCAGAGCTCACAGAGTACTGACTGAAGTTCTTTGTCAAGGTCATGGCGGTTCTTTTCTGGCTTTTCCATTCATCTTTATCCTTTCTCTTTTTGCTTTTACTGACACGATTTACATGGGTATAACGGGAAAGAAACACTTTGTAATCCTTCCAACTTCTTAATTAGTGTTAAATTATCAACGCCAAAATTTTCCCCTCTCTCTCTCTCCTTTGTGACACCATTGTACTCATGTACATTCAGATTTTCTGAGATTTGCGGTCATCTTGCAAGCATATGTTTGACAGCGACGTTCTTCCACATTCAAGAAATGGATAATATTGTTTCCTGCAGGCAGGCATTTCATTACAAACCATTCCTCACTCAGAGATCATGCCCAATGGTACTCTGATGCAGCATATAATTATAATTACCACTAAACGTACATAATTCCACGCTGTTGATCACAAAGTATATTTAACCAACGATCCTTCGGTGGTATTCCGTCAGTGAAAAAGGTTGGATATTTGATCGCTGTTTTCTTTTCAGTAGCACCAAGTAGGCACGTAGGCGTAAAACTGAGGTCCCGTTTTAATATAATATTATTAAAATATTTAAATTTTATTATTATTTTAAATTTTAAAAAAATTAAATTATTTATTATATTTAATATAAAAATTTAAAAAAATTATAATGATAAAATAAAATAAAATACTATACAAACGGAGCTTGAAGGTTTCGAAGTAGTCATGTTTACTATGAGAAGGCTCTTAAAGCCAAAACAGTAGATATTTTAAGGTTTTATTTGGTTATGTAAATGAGATAAGATGAGATGTTTTATTGAAAGTTGAATAAAATATTGTTATAATATAATTTTTTATTTTGATATTTGAAAAAGTTAAATTTTTATTATATTTTATATAAAAATTTAAAAAAATTATAAAGATTATATAAGATAAGATGAGATGAGATAGTTTGATTTTATTTAATTAAATTAGCCCATCATTAAGGTTGAAAATATTCTATTTACACGTGTGTGTTATATATATATATGCACGTAAATATGCATATAATTTGGCACATAGTTATAGGATTTTTTTTTTTTTACTGATTTTGCACTCAATTTTATTAGTGCGTGATGGAGTTTGTCAAACTAAATGTTTTTGAGATACACTTTAATATATTAGAAATGCATAAAATTCTCCATGCACAACAACAAAAAAAAGGCATTTTATTAGACTCTTCTTATATAATTAAGGGGGGGCCATGCCAGAACCTCTTGACCAAAAGTGAGAGATCGAACAGGCTTTAATGAGAGAAATAATATTCGATGGGACAGAAACAAAACCCACATTGCTGTCTTTTGTGAGCTTTTCGGGATTTTCCTTTCAGAATTGAAAGAGTTTCAATTCAAAAAACCTGTCCTTTCTTGTCTCTCAAAACCCTATTAGTTTATGACTGTCCTTTGCACCTTTCGGCGCTTATGCCCACATCTTTGACCACTGTTTTGACCGTTTTATCTAAATTATGTTTGGAACTATTAATTTCTAGGGCTATGCATGCTAGCAATATGACTCTTAATTTTCATTACAAACCATTCTTTGATGCTCCTCCGAAGATTTTGAGTTATTTTAATGTTATCAGCAAACTGAGATCGATCGTGACCGTCTTCTTTGACTCTAATAATTTTTGGTCATATTTTAGGCGATAGAGTAGACTTCTCTTTATTATTTAAACGAGTGAAATTATTGCTCACGTTTCATCAATTATATATATATATATTTTTTAATTATCTATATATTATTGATCTTTCCGCTCCGAGCTTACAAAAAATAGGAAAAAAAAAACATGTAACAAGCTCGCTCAAGTCACTGATCATAGGGTCACAAAACTTCCAGCACATTGTACTGGAACATATATAATGCAGCCCATGAGATCAATGCCTTCCCTATCACTAAGAAAGCTGTGGCATAAGTATAGTTTGACCAAAAGTAAGCACATTGTGCAGTAAAAAGTTAAAAATGCCTTAAATATATTGCATTGTTAATGGACTTTGAGCTCTGTGAACGTGAGTAGTAGTAAAATCCAGGTCCATGTGCTGCATAATTACTTAACTAGTGTTGCTTAATTACTTATATATACTTATATATATAGTGCTATAGTTACAAAAAAAATTATACAAAAGTAATCTCACAATCTGATATAGTTTCATGTAGTCCGTTAAATCTACTTTATAATAAAAATAACTTGACAATGTCATGACGAATCATATTATGCCATATTAGTTTGTAAGATTACTGTAATTCATTTATAGAGTATATCCCATATATATATATATATATATGCATGCAGCACATGGCATTTCCGGGAAAAGGCTAACGTTTTATATAAAATGCAGGAAGCAATAGTCAAATGTCATACTGCCAAAAGATAATCTCTTTTGCTTTTTTTTTTTTTTTTTTTTTAATCCACTTTAAACGTCTAGCTAGCTTGCATGCAGCTGGACCCCTTTTTTTTTTTTTTTTGTATCGAGTTTATTCCTGATCAATCCGTGTTGCCCTTTTTGTTTTTGCCTACAAACAGGTAATGTCGGCCACACTGATCACCCTTTAGCTTTTTGAACTTTCCTGTGTTTCCTTTGACCGAATTAAGCCCCAATAATCAGTATCTTTAGCAGAAACAAAAACCATGCACATTTTTGTTTTTGTTTATTTAATAATGAAGGATTAGGAACTTTGTCTTGTTGAATGCAAACAAAGTAAGAGAAATCATGGATCTGGACACGTCAATTCATGTACCTTTTGATCTTGCCTCTTAATTTCTTGTTATGCCTTGTTGTAATTATTAAAAACATGGTTGCACAGAGAGTACTTGCTATTATAATATATATAATCACGTAGTAATGAGGCCGCACGTGCTGGCTGACTGGAGCGCTCTGCCAAGCATGCGGTTGATTAACATTGCTGGACTTGGAATTCCATCTTGGAGCTTCCTTTGATAAGACGGGTGTATATATATATATATATATACTAGTAGAGATAAAATCATGATCATGATCTCTATACCCGCTTTAAATATAGTGTCTTACAATTTTTCTATTATATCTTAACCTATATTTCGAAGAGTACTAATTAATGCTATTTAATTGTTATCATATGTGACATCACATAATAAAAAAGAAAATGGGTTGGGCTGGCTAGGTATTGGGTTGAGGCCCAGCGTTTAGTGTCGTCCTTCGTCATATATAACATGAGTACTATGAATGGGCTTGAGCGCACGTTAGGACATTTAGAACAAAAGACTTTAATCCATTGCTCCCACGAGATGAAAGTAGTCTTCATGTTCTATTGATCGGGCCGGGACTCCAAAAGAAGCAATTTTTAACATATATCGTGATTAATTGGGTACAATTAAGCAGCTATATAGAGGTAGCTAGCTAGGACCACCAAGTTGATCATATTTTTATGTTCTGGATGGATGCCAATTATCACTAATACATAAATAACACTACTTGTATTCACTACCACTTAATTATCTCACGCACATATATATATATCTATATATAATAATTAAGGAAAATGATACCATATATATAATTATTTACACAATTGTATACACATGCATGTTTATATAAAAGATTCTACGTCTACGTATCATTATTCGTAATATAATAAATATTACTTATACGCAC
Organism: Pterocarya stenoptera; assembly: GCA_003123785.1. NCBI lineage: Eukaryota > Viridiplantae > Streptophyta > Magnoliopsida > Fagales > Juglandaceae > Pterocarya > Pterocarya stenoptera. The sequence goes on from QEOT01001176.1 coordinate 100,327, forward strand.
TACACACATATATATATATATAGTGGGCCTATATATAATATATATATATATTTATATATCTCAAAGTAATGCGGTGCTGAAATGAATTTCGCACTTGCTGTTGTTGTGATCTGGAGAATGGAGCATTGATTTATGTAAGTGGAGGTCCCAGCGAGACGTACGTAAGCCGGCATGATCAAGTACTTTTGAAGGTTGGTTGCGCTCAGCTCGTGTTTGAGATAGGGTACGTACTCATGTTCTAACCCCAACCTACCTAATCCAGCTCCTACGTACCTAATTCCATTGTTGCAGCGAAACCGGCGGATTAAATAAATAAATATATTTTTTATATATATTGTAATTAAAACGACACCCATTCATTTAATTTTAAGTGAAATGACATCATTTTAGACATAAAATATACAAATGAAACGAAGGCGCGTCATTTTATACATAATATATTAAAATATATATATAAGTGAAGCGAGGCTGTTTGATCTTAAATCAAATGACGTGATTTTTATTTGAGCTCTTTTTTTTTTCCCTACTTTTTTCTTCTCTGATTTCTTAGTTTCCTCTCATTCTCTCTCTCTCTCCTCTACAACATTTTCTCTCTCTACTCACTCATATGAACGTCGCCAATAGGGAGACCGAGAACCGATCGAGAATCATAGTTAATATGGCCGGTATTTTTACTCCCCCATTGACCGGTAGAGTCGATTATTCCATGCAAATCCACTCTATCTACCTCTAGCCAGCTGTTATTATTATGATTATGATTATTATTATTATTATTATTATTATTTATTTTTATTTTTTTAAAGCATGTCGAAGCCAGCTATGTAGATCATGTTGGCTGGGGGCACCCAAACCCAAGCTAGCATTGAATCCAATAAAACCCCATATCATTAAAATAAAGGCATCGTGATGTTCAGTTGCTTTCACATACAATTTCGAAGAAAAATCGCATGCCTTTTAACCCCAACATGAGTAATATCTATGATAATCACATTACATGAAAAATATTGTTTTTATGCAATTATTCATTTAAGACAAAATGACTATTTCTTATAAAAATGATCAATATATTCTCATCGCATGCAAATTGGCATTTTTATTATAAATGATCATTTTTCTTGTAATATCAGTTGCCCTATTTTGCACATGACGTACTGCATGTTTTTATTTTCAGAAGATGAGACTCCAAACTTTATAATAATTCATAGATCGATCCAGTTTGCTTTTAATTTGCATAGTAATATTATTTTTTACAGTATTGAGTCATGCATGTAGTTCAAAACCAAGCTCATATAAAAAGGTACTACTTTTTGAAATTAAAATTGTAGTATCGTACATTTTGTTTTCATTACAGCGGTTGAGTGGAGGTCGACGTACGTACGTTTGGAAGTATATGCCGCCCATATATGCACATTGATAAGCAACTATATATAATTGAGTTGTATTTTAGCATGTCCACCGTTCATCCATCCATCCACTGAAAATTTTGGCAATGCATGTGCCTTAACTTTATCGCTTTATCTGTTTGCATGGGAGCTCGATCCAAATCCATTTTGAATTGAAAAATAATTATCTATTTCAATTAATCTGACTAATCTTATAAATTTTATTTTTATCTTTATCTTTATAAATAATATTAAATAATCAATAAATATCATGGAATATATATATATTTTTTTTGTTTTCTAATTTGGAATTATTTTTATTTTTTAAATCTGAACACAAATATACATTTCATGAGAAAGCTAGGTAAGTGACAAAAAAAGAAAAAGAAAAAAAGACGTACCAGAAAACGAGATGCTTCTCAACTGATCTCCTGTTTATTCAGTACTCATGTCCAACCTTTCTCACACATTTTGAAGTAGTCGGCGCCCCAATCAGATGACTTCCCTGTCTATATAGGCTATAGCTAATCACTTTTGGCCTGTTAGCATGCATCATTTTCTAGTCTAGTCTTTGATAATATTGTCGATAAAGCATATTTCAAATTTCCGTTACTTTTTTTCCTTAACACCCCCAATTACGTTTCTCCACGTAGCATTTACCTAAGTTAATGAATTGACTCATGCTTTTGTGTCTCTAAACTACATTGAGAAATGCGTGGGAATCCCGATAATGAATCCCGATCATTTATCTTCACAGTATCTTTTTTATAATGTTTTTAATTTAGTGATTAAAAAAATATTTTTTAATAATATTATAAACATTTTTTTTAAATATTTAAATATATTATAAAATAATGAAAATAAACAAAAAAAACATACAATAGCTTTTTTTTTTTAACCTTCTCGAGAGATGCTCGGGCTACATCCTTATCATATATATAACATTTAATTTGCAAAATTTATAAGTCCTTTCATCTATTTGGAGGCATGTGGATCGATTTATAATTAATTAACAGTGATGAATGGCCAGCTGCTGCATGCATGTTACATACATACATACATTGATGAAATGAAGGCCCGTTGGCATGCATGCAATTAAATTTATAACTTGAAGGAAAATTTACCAGCTTTTTAGCAAGTTTTGTGGAAATTAAATGATGTATATTTTAATCTATTTTAAGTCTGGAATTAACCATTTAAACCTTTTGGGCCTGATCGCTCGCGTAGTCCTCCTAATGACGTACTGACTTTCAGATCAAGAAAAACAAGGACACTTTTGGAATTAACTATTAAGAAAATTGCATAACAGATCATGATAATGACTTTCAGTACTCCTAATTGATCATGCCCTTCAAAATTACTGTAGTGTAATGCTTGCCGAAAATTCAAAATTATGCTACTTTTAAATCGATTAGTCATTAAAAAAAACTTAAAATATAAAAATTAATTAATAAAGTTGGGAATGTTTTTTTTTTTCTGTGTACGTACAACAGTTCAACCTAAATAATAATTGGTCAGCACGTACAGAGTTAACAGGAATGATATTGTTAATCCTGTGGGCAACTTTCACGGACTTTTAGGAAAGGAAAACCCATGCATGCATTACACTACTTAAGCCGGCCGGGTCGATTGGTTACTCACAAAAGTTAAAAATAGAAAATAAAAAAGGTAAACGAGGTGATTGGGTATAATTTTAGGTAAGAAAAGGACTCTCTCTCTATATAATAATGTTTTTTTTTTATTTTGATTATTTATATATTTTAATTTTTTTTATTTATCAATTAAGAAAGTGATTATTAGTATATTAATATTTTTTTATTTTAAAAAATATTTTAAAATGTAAAAAAAATAAAAAATAAAAAAGATAAATTTTGTCAAGATGACATGCCCAACGGTCAGTGTCGAGCAGCAGCCAACTAGCATCACTCATATATATATATATGAGTCGTGCTAGGTTCCTGCCTAGTTTTGATCGCTGGGATGCTGCCTAGTATAAATTTCTCCTTTTTACTTCTTCATTCTTTTTCTTTTTATATTTTTTTAACATTTTTGCATATTTTTAAAAATTAAGAAAAATACACCAATACACTAAAATTCATTTATTTAATCATTAAGCAAAAAAATAAAAATAAAATACATAAATGGTCAAAATGAATAAGCAAACTCAAGCGTCATACTAATATTTTCCTATATATATATTTGGCTGTTGAATACCTCCTGCGGTCAATACAAAACCACGTACATGATTCATTATTGCATCAGTACTACCACTTATAAGATCAATCTCATTGGGTTTATTAAATTTTAGCTAAAAAGGACACTTCTTATAATTTTATCTTAAATTTTACTCATTTTCAAAAAAATTTCTACATCTCATTCCATATCATTTCTCTATTATATTAAAATAATATTCTTCTATTATTTCTTTATTACTTTTTTTCTCTCACTTCCATTTACAAACTTAACTACTCAATAATTTTTCTTATGTTTTGAACTATTACTCTAGTGAATATTTTAAACAAAAATTTAAATTATTTTTTTTATGGGTATGATAATATTTTTAAATTTTTTTTAAAATTTTAGTAATTATTTAAATTATTTTTAAAATTATTATTTAAAACTATAATAAATATGGGTATGAGAGAAAGTGTAAATGATTGGAAGAAGAATTTATTTTATTTATTAGAATAAAATATTGATAAAAGATGATTTAGGGGTTGAATAGTAATTCCCTATAAATAGGAAACCACTGTTCACCCCCTAAATCAAAATAGTAAAATAGGAAATAGGATGTGAGGAGGTTTTTAAGCCTTTTCCTAAATTCTTTCCTATAATTTAGAAATAACAGTAATATAGGGGATGAGATGTAAATACTCTAACATGTTAATTTTAACGCTAGGGATTAGAAACCTTTGGCACTAGCTAGCTAGCTAGAAAGATAAACATGATATATATACATACATATATATAGAATAAATCTTTGTATAAGCTCCTGTTGGGGAGCAGCCAGCACACACTCTACTTGTCATAATCCAAACCACTCACATGAATTCAAAACCAACGGCTACGAGAGAATGTTGATGAGAGAGAGACACACGAGGATGAAAGACCGAGCGAGAGAGAGAACTGAAGAGAGAGAGTGGGGATAGAGAGAGATCGAGCGAGAGAAAAAGCTAATGAGAGAGAGACCGAGTGAGAGAGAGATGATGAGAGAGCTAAGATGTGAGAGAGAGTCGAGAAGAGAGAGAGACCCGACCAAAGAGAGAGACGATGAGAGATGAGAGAGAGAGTGGAGAGTGGAGAGTGAGTTGATGAGAGAGACGCTGGAGAGAGAGGTGAGGTAGAAGAAGGTGGTGCGTTCTGCACAAAAAAAAAATGTTAGATACGTTAGGTGTGCTATACATCAGCCGTAAATAGGGACTGATGCGTAGCACTGCTCATATATATATACAGCATATATATATAATAGACCAATATATAATATTATATATTCTTGGATCAAACCTTTCATCTCTCTTCAAAATTGATCAGTATATATAAATATTAATTCTAAGGTGGGATCTGATCAAGATAACCTCTATCTTGTTTAATTGTTCGTGCCATGCTGCGTGCAATATTTATCGTGTTTTTAATAATTTGATTGAGAGTTCGTTCATGAAGTAGTACTGACGGCCTTTTTGTCGTGTGAATGGATCGATGCATGGTTAGGAACTAATTAGTTAGGGTACAACATCTTTCATGTTCGTTACGATTTTTTTTAATAAAAAAGAGTAGGAAGGGTTCGATATTTTGACAGTAGCCATTATATCCGCAACTCGATGGATTAATCATACTCACAATATCGAACATTATATATTGAGTACTCTGAGTACGTACCATGCATGCATTTGTTGTGCTGATCTATCGGTGCTGATCCCCAATGTAAGTCAATCATGAGTTGGAACCATCTGCGAAAGGCTTAAAGCTGTGAAAATGTTTCCCTCGTTACCAAAAATAAATAAAAGAAGTTTATATATATAAAAATATATATATATACTTATATATAGGAAATATCCTGGTGGATTAGGGGATTGGGTGATGGCCTTTTCCAATAAATTTTGGTCATTGGCACGTGGGTTGGTTTAATGCAATAATTGTATATCCCGTGCCTTGAATGTTACTACGGTATTACTCAATCATAAGTGAGAGTTTTATCTAATAAAATTAGATCGGGATCACTATTGGATATGTGACCCCGTCTCTTTCTAAAAAATATATAAGAAAATAAAAGGTGTTTATTAGTTAAAACTTGATTTCTCCCTGATAAAAAGAATTAATGTGACATTTAATACATGAAGGATATATATATATTAGCCTAGCTAACATGATCAAGATTATTGTAATATATGAGATCGAGTTTGAATTGCCATGAATATGATCAAACCCATATTTATGCTCCCAAAAATATCTTTTTGTTTTTCACGTCAAGTATGAGGGAACATGAATTCCTTAGGAAAAAGAAGGTATGGACTCCCACATCTTCATCTTATGCATGGATATGGGAGAGACCAAATTCCCAACAAATTATAAAGGTTGAGCACTAGTAGTGGACTTCACTTAGCTAAAATTTGGCCAAAGTTTAGTTAGATTGTACAAAAATTTACTATAATGGGTTCAATAAATAAACAGTAATTTTAGCCCAATATTTATTCGCTGGCCAAATATGGGATTGGCTAAATATTATTTTCACCATAAACAATTATATTCATGTTGTCTGTTGTTCCTCCCTCGCAAAAATATTGCAGAAAAAATATATCCTTTGTGAATATATGACTGTTGGAAAAATAAGACCGTTGAAAAAATATATTAGTTGAAAGAATATGACTGCTGTAAAAAAAAAAAAAAAGACCGTTAGAAAATTATATCTATTAGGAATAATATGAACATTAGAAAATTAATGTGTACTTTTTTAATAATGAATAAATATTCAAATTAAAATTAGAATTAAAATAAATAAAAATGTCAAAATCAACATTTTAATATAATAGTGATAAATTTGGAGAGTCTGTTATTTGATGTTGTTGAAAAGTGACTAGTTACATTTATAAAAGTGAATTATTTAATCAAATTTTGATCAAACTTTGTTGAGTTCACTATCAATACTCTAAGGAAGCCATGAATTTATACATGATCCATTGACACTTTAGATTTCATTTACTTAATGTAACGAAACATGCTAATTAATTACTCCAAACAAATTGCGACAAAAATGCTATATTTGTTTGGTTGAGACTTGAGTGATCTCAACCCATCTCAAACCAATTATGATGGAACTCATTATTTTTTTTTAATTTCTTATAAAAAAGTTAAACTCATTTCAACATATTTTATATATTTACACATATATCTCAATTTATTTACATTCAAACACATATTAATAGAGCTTACAAAAAATTATTATTCATAGATCAACTCAAATCATCTGAGATTCATCTCATTAACTTAGTATCTAGACTCAGTATATATTTGGAAGTGGGGGAAAATCCAACAAAAGGAAAAACGAGAGAAACACGTAAGGAATATTATGGTAGCCCAAGATTCTAATAAAAATTACTCCATTTTGTTTAATTGGAACTTGGAAGTGACAACAAAATAAAAATAAAAAATAGAAATATAGACAGAAGAGAAGATTAGAGATATGGTATTTAAAGTCATAAATCGTATATTAAAAAAATAACATAAAAATATAAAATTTATATTAAAAAATAATAATTCTTTAATAATAAATTTAAACTTTTTTTTTTTATAACTAAAATATGCTAAACTTGCGTGGTGTAAGTAGCTAGACAGAACAAGTGATGGACTAACGAAGGAAAAGAAACGGCAGAAGTAATTATTAAAGGTAGAGAAGGTAACACACATCATATGATACAAAGAAATAAAAGGCGATGGATGGGGCATGCATGGGAATGTGTAGCACTATCCATATTTATTTATTATTTTCTACAAAATCATGCATAAACGATACCTTTTTGCCTTTATGACAGTTATCTATACAGTTATTTTTCTTGGAACCTGTGCATTGACATATTTGCCCCCCTCATATTCTCTCTCTCTCGTGCATATGCAAGTTGCAACAACAAAGTATCGCCCCGAGTCCTGACCGAGGTTGCGACCGCCGACTGCCACTTGTTTTTTATTATAATTTTTTTCCTAAATTAGCGTCATCTAGTTATGAGAAATATTTAAATATACACGTTTTGATACGAACTGATTTGATAAACTTTTATATTAATAATATATTTGATATATCGATAAATAAATTTCACTTATTTTTAAATTACAAGTATAAATGACATGTCTCACTTTTAATTTGTACCGTCAACCTGCAAGGATCAAAGTTGAGTCAACCTGGTTCGCCTGGAAACGCTCCGATGCTTAAGTCAGTTAGAGCTTCAAAATGATTTAACAATTAAAAGAAAAAAATCAAGATCCCCCCAGCTATTTAGGGTTACCTGATATATATAAAACTATGTTATGATGTTTATTTGATGTTGAGTTTACTGGAGTGTGAAGCCGAACTTTTTGGACGTAATCTTATGGTTGAACTGACCACGTATCTGTATGGAATCTCTATCTTTACTTAAGTAGTTATATGCGTATGTTTGACTCGGTTGGGCTCTTGATGCTTCAGTTTCCTTTGTTCAACTAATGGCCTTTTATATTGGATCTTTTTATATTTGAACTTGCTTATTGAGAATGAGTTGTTTATCATTATAGACTCTCCAACAAGTTATAACTTTCTAATACATCTTGATGAAGAGATGCGGTTTCGGATCAATTAGAACAAAGCAATTGATTTATACAATTTTAAAATGTATAAGTTTTGAATGTTTCTCTTAAAAAGTTAATGAATCTAAGATTTATATGAAAAATTTTATTTTTTTAATAATTATTTACTTTACTTCTTTTAAAAATGATTGCAAGTAAAATGAATTCATTAAACAAAATATTATTGATATATATCATTTATGTATTTTTTATAAGTATATATATCATTTATGTTATGTTACAACATTTGCCTTTCTTTTAGGAACATTTGTGTTTCTTGGAATAATAGATTACGATTGTGTTTAGATAGTGAGATATTTTTAATTATTCTATTAATAATAGTAAAAAAGTAATAACAAATAATGATAAAATATTAAATAATAATAAAAAATAATAATAAAGTATTATTTACGAGAATAACTGAATTATTTCTATTTTCAATATCTAAAGTAGACCGTAATCGGAGCCAGGCCGGTGATGCCACTCCGACAAGAAAGATAACGTGAATGAGGGAGGGTTATTTCAGTAAACTCGACCCCGCGCGTAGCGTCATTCATTAGGTTAGGGCGGTAAAAGTTTGTAGGGGTAGACAATAGGGTGGCATTTATTTTGGTATTTTTTTTAATTTTCCCTCAGCTCTCTGAAAAGTAGTGTATAATAAAAGCTGGCACAACTTCTATTGCCATTTATCACAGAAGAACTAGTCCTCTTCGAATCTCTTCCTTCCACTATTGCTGCTTCGGGTCCTGAGACTAAAGAGAAGCCCACCTAGAGGAGAGAGAGGGCCGAAGACAGAGATAGAGAGACAAAGCTGTTGTCCGAATTCATGGATTCGTTTGTAGTGGCGGAATTTCGAGTGTGTCCTGTTCTGGTTTTGTTATTCCATTCCCTTTCAATCTCTCTCTTCTTTTTATGGGTCAAATTTCCTCTCCTTTGTTTTCTTCCTTTTGGTTTTGAAAAAGAAATTGTGTATGTTTATATATTTTACCATTTTGGTACTATGAGGTGGTGTTTGAAGAGGATTTCCATGTCTCTTTTTCAGGTTCAGATAAGTTGGGTTTTTTGTGGTAATGTTCTGGGCTGATTGGTTTCTTCGTTTTTAACGACTATGGCCATGGATTCTTCTTTCGAGGGTAACCCCCCCTATTCTCTTTTATTTCTCTGTCATGTAATCAATATTTTTTTGATAGGCAAAAGAAGAATATTGTTTTTGGTTTTATGGAAGAAGTTTTTTTATTTTTATTAAATTATTTCTGGGCTATGATTCTTCGGGATTTTTTTTTTTTGGGTAAGCTGTAACGTCTTGGTCATTGAACGTCTGGTTTCATTTTTTTTTTTTATCGAGGTGCTGAAGTTCAAATCTTTGGGAGGATTTGTAATCTGCATGATTGTCCTTTTTTCGATCTTTTTTTTTTCCTCCGCAACCTGCGTGAATCGTGATAGTCAGATTTCAGAAATATTGTTCGGCTCTTTTCTTGGATGATTTTGGTGCATATAGATGGCATTCTACATGATGGTTAAGAAGTTTTTTTGGAAACTGCTTATGGTGAAAGCCTATTAAGTTGTGTAGCTGCATCTTACCTGGTCATAAACAATGCCAGTGGTTTCTTTTCTCTGTATGTTATTTTTTTTTTGATAAGTAAAAGTATATTAATAAAAGAATAGGCAAAAGCCAAGTTCAGTACAAACAAAGCCCTAAACTAAGTAGGGACCAAAGATACAATGAAATCATGGAAATCTTGGCCATTAAAATTGACAGCAATGGTCCAAGTACAAAGAGTTCTAAAAAAGAAAGCTTTAAGTTCCTCCATCGATCTCTCTTTATCCTCAAACGTCCGGTCATTACGCTCCCGCCACACACACCACATGATGCAAATAGGAAGCATCTTCCATACCGCCTTAATCTGTTGATTACCTCTCAAGTTTGACCAACTAGCCAATGTCGCCTCTACTGTCGCGGGCATTACCCAGCCCAAATCTAGCCTACTAAATACCTCGTTCCATATCCCTCGGGCTACCTCACAATGTAGTAGAAGATGGTCTATTGATTCACCCTCGCTCCTACACATACAACACCAATCTGCAATGACCACCCTCCTTCGCCTCAAATTATCTGTTGTGAGGATCTTACCCAATGAAGCGGTCCACACAAAAAAAGATGCTTTAAGTGGTGCCTTATTTCTCCAAATCCTTTTCCATGGAAAACTAATTGGAGACTCTTGTTTCAAAACCTTATAAAACGAACGAACCGAGAACTTTCCTTTACCAGTAGCATTCCACCACAATAAATCAGCACGCTGGTTACTCGGTTTGAGTGAATACAAGAGGCTGAAAAAAGCTGTAAAAGTGTCTAATTCCCAATCGTGAGCCACCCGATTAAAGTTGATATTCCACTGGATCTGTTCTCCCATTATCACCATGACCTCCTCCACTGAAACATCTTTGGCACTTGCAATCCTGAATAGAGCGGGAAAATGATCCTTTAAGGCATCGTTACCACACCAAGTATCAAACCAGAATTTGATCCTTGTCCCATCCCCTAAACAAAATCTTATATGTCGAGAGAAGACCCCCCATCCTTTTCTTATATTTTTNACATGGTGCCCCTGAAATACTGCAGTCATGGAGCCGACAGGAGATTTTACAAATCCTGTGTGCAGAGATGGGAAAAGAAAGGAAATATACTGGCTTGACAAAGTTGAAAATCATAGAGAACCTTCTGAAAATTGTATCTGAAAAGAAATTAGGGGGGCACACAGCTGTAATTGATCTTGAACAACCGTCTTCCCCTGCACTTGGCCAAAGAACTATCAAAAGGCAGAGGAAAACTGAGCACCCTTCTAGACTAACTGCTCCAGCACATAATCTTTCTCACAACAATGGGGGCACTGATCTAGGTAATACTATATATTGCAAAAACTCAGCTTGCAGAGCTACCTTAGATCGAGTAGATGACTTTTGCAAAAGATGTTCATGCTGCATCTGCTATCAGTACGATGACAACAAGGATCCAAGCTTGTGGTTGATTTGCAGCTCAGAGTCAGCCTCAGACCCTCCATTTCAACGTAATTCATGTGGCATGTCCTGCCATCTGGAGTGTGCTCTAAAACATGAAAGATCTGGCATTTCTAAAGGACAGTGTGCTGGACTTGATGGGAGCTTTTACTGTGTATCTTGTGGGAAAATGAATAATTTGCTTGGGTAAATATTTCCACTGGATCATTTTATATATATATAGATATATATATATATTCCTCTTTGCTGAGTTTAATAAAGCTGTGCTTCTGTTGAAGATTTTTATTTTACGTTTATTGAAGTTATCTTACCCAGCATAAGTCCATCTTTAAGAATATTGGCAATGAACGTAAGTATATGTTCTTTAGCATTTTTTATTTGCAAGCGATACATTCAAAGTTAAAGATTTACTGAGTAACTTGGTTCATGAGTTGTTACTCATACAGAAGAAAAACATGGTTTATGCCTTCTGTATGTTGCTGTCATGGCCTTATCATCATAAGGTGGTTGAAATGTTTAAGTACGTTTTGTTGGTGCCAGTTCATGTGTTATGATCTTTCTCTAGTGGGGTATAAACATCTCTCTCTCTCTCTCTCTGCAATTTACTCTTAGCATTAATTTCATAACCTTGTGGATTGGTTATTTTTTGGTCTTTGTACTGTCTATCATCACAGTTCATGTGTTATGATCTTTCTCTAGTGGGGTATAAACATCTCTCTCTCTCTCTCTCTCTCTTAGCAATTTACTCTGAGCATTAATTTCATAACCTTGTGGATTGGTTATTTTCTGCTCTTTGTACTGTCTATCATCAGAATGATCTTTAAATAACCATTTTTGGATATGACTTAATACTTTAGTTGATTTTATCTGGGATGGGAGGTCTGATCAAGGAGGAATTGGGTGGCAATAGAAGTAGCACAAAGTGTCTAATATGAATATCTATCTAGATAGAGGAAGAACCTGGTGTTAGTGCAGGGGCGGAGAAGTGGATCTCAAAACTCTTTCGTTTTTGGATTTCATCTCCTTTGCGTATTCATCGACTGATTTTATGTGTGTATGAATGAATTTTTTTTCATTGTTTTTGTTGTCCTCCTGTGGTCTGGGGTGACACCCCTTTCTTTTAGGCGTCTCTTTAACAAGTCTTACACATCTGGATAATATAATGTTATTTTAAGAATGCAATTCAACATGCATTGGCGACACATGTATAGAAATAATTATGAACAAACAACAGTGAGAGTTTTCAAGCCATTCTAGGATTGGATATAGAGTTAAAATTGACTGTTTCATGTCAGGATGTTGATTGTTAATCGTCCAGGAGTTCAATTCCTCCGTGCTTGGTATAGGTCATTGGGTTTTTCTGACGACTAGAATGAGAATGGTTAGGTGAAAGCGACTCTGTAATTTTCTCACTGTTGAGTAGTTATCCACATGTCTCAGATTTTGATTCAAGTAGGTTTATTATTCTCTTCTCGAGGAAGTGGATGATCACCAATGCTGAGTTATCTTTGATGTACATTCCTACTCAAGCTAAGCCTGTTTTTATCTATTTTCTTATCTTTTCCTAGTTTTGTTCTTACTCCTGAAGTTTTAGAATTAGAAAGGTCAGACTAATGAGAACCTACATCGTTCAGGCTCTCTCTTTGCATTTTATGATCCATTTGGAAAGGGTGAAACAGAAGGTTTGGGAGGATTTTGGAAGTAGAGAGTGATATAGGCTTTGTTAGGTTGTTACCTATCAAAATGATAGGCTTCGTAGCTTAGTTAGATTTTCAACTGTCGTCTTTTGGAATCTGTCAGCGCCCTCATTTTGGACTTTCGTGAACTGTGATCCTATGTTCCTCTACATACTTTAGTACCACCTTTGTTGAGTTACAAACCTTCACTTGTGATATTCAAGATTTAGATCCGAGGATATTCTTTTAAGAAAACAATTTCTCACCCTCTCTTAAGAAGTATAAATGTGATTTTAGAGTAGTAGCATATCTTTGCACCCTTAACTAAATTATGCTAATCTTATTATCTATATTTCAGTTTGTTCTTAATCAATTGTGCCATTGAATATTTTGTGAACTGGGTCTATCGGAAGTAACTTTCTAATATAATATTAGCAAATTGAATTATTTTTTACAAGTACGAATAAAATTAGCACATTGAATCCTTTCATGTAAAAATTTCATATGGAATGCTAACCATGTGTCTGTATTGTATGAAATGTGCAGTATTGTTCCCTTCATGAGGCTTCTATTCATAAATATAAATACTTAAAGTCGGGTTTGATTGGGATTGATTTCGTAATGTGTGTAGATGCTGGAGAAAACAACTGATGACAGCAAAGGATACAAGACGTGTTGACATACTGTGTTATCGTGTGTCCTTAAGCGAAAAGCTTTTAAAGGGGACTGAAAAGTATCATAAGCTTTATGAGATCGTGGATGAAGCTGTTAAGAAGCTTGAGGCTGATGTGGGCCCTTTAACTGGATTACCTGTAAAGATGGGTAGGGGTATAGTCAACAGACTTGCTTCAGGACCAGAGGTCCAGAAACTGTGCGCCTTGGCTGTGGAGTCACTGGATTCCTTGCAATCCAATACATTTTTGCATCCATTGTCTGATCCTGTGATTCAAGGTAATCTTTTTTTATGTGCTGTCTCACCAAAACCACCACAAATTGGTTTTTGTGATCCGGAAACATGATGATCATGCACACAGTTACATATTTCCCAGTAATCGTCGAATTTTTTTCTTGTTTTATTTTTTGCATTTTTAAAATTTGAGTTTGGGTTGTTTGGTTTGCTTGTTGCAAACATTGTACTTAACTTCTGCAGGAAGTTTTAGGTTTATGATGTGTTTTGGATTATTGAGGACTGAGGAAAGTAGTGACACTACTTCTGTTTTATGCCCTTCGTCGTCTACAGATTCAAATATGATTGCTCCCAATATTGTCAGATTTCTAGATGTCCATGCAACATGCCTCACTGTGATTTTGGGTTCAGAAGATTCTTCGCCAGAAGATCTTGTTGGGTATAACTTATGGCATCGAAAGGCTCATGATATGGATTATCCTTCAGAACCTACTCGTAAACTTGTTGCTCCCAATACAAGGTTTGTCATCACAGGACTAACTCCAGCTACAGAGTATTGTTTCAAAGTTGTTTCGGTAAATGGTACGAGAAATTTGGGTATGTGTGAAGTTTGTCTGTCAACAGGCAGTGCTGATGATGAAGTCCTAAACAGCTTTGTAACAGAAAGAAGTCAAAGCCCAGCTACCAACTGTAGTAGCCTTTCAAATCCTTCCTCGGTTGAAGATGAAACTAATAACATTACTCCTTACAGTGACCTGGCTGATAAAGCAGACAATTATCTTACTTATAGCAAGGAAAAAGATAAATTCATTTCGGCAAAAGGATGTGATAATGCTCTGAACTGCAGTGATATGGGTGAAGGAACTCCAACGGATTTGGTTTCAGTTTTGGATGAAGAGCGTGCTATGCTGACGGTTGACTCTGTGCCCAATTCTGATGTCACAAAGATTGAGAACAAGAACTCGCAAAGCCAAATTATTGAGGACATGAGCACTGATGATGGGTCAAATTCTCCAGTTCGAAAAGGAATGGAATGTGTGGTGTTTGTTAGTAATTCAGAAGCTGGCTTGCCCATTACTCCATGCAAGTTGGAAGTGCTTAAGGATGGGTTAGGAAGGAATGGGAGATCCAAATCCTGCTGTAAGGATCTGGAAAATGGGATTGGGAAAGGAGAGGAACCCCAAGATGGTAGCACATCGAAAAAGAAAAGTATGGAAATGCAGGCTGAGGAATGTGCCGCAAATGGTACTTCAGACAGGGATTTTGAGCATCATGTGAAAGTAATCAGATGGTTAGAGTGTGAGGGTCACATCGAGAAGAATTTCAGGCAGAAATTCCTGACTTGGTATAGCTTGAGGGCAAACTCACAAGAGGCAAGGATTGTGAAGGTTTTTGTTGATACTTTTCATGAAGATCCAGCTTGTCTTGCAGAGCAGCTGGTGGACACCTTTTCAGAAAGTGTTTCAAATAAGAGATCATCTGTGGTGCCAGCAGGGTTTTGCATGAAGCTTTGGCATTGACCATCATGTAATGAGTTCTGCTATTAGATGCTTTTGAATGCAGGCCCCATCAGGATTCGTGTATCTATAATTCTTTATACCCCGTATCATTCATCATTTATACTTCTCATCATGATCACCATTATGCCATTCCTATGATGATGTAAGAAGCTTAGTGCTCGATCCATTTTATAATACAACCTCTATCATAACGATGATATTTTTCCCTTTATGTCATTTGATTTGCTTCAACTGCTTATGAAAGTGGAGGTATTTCTACAATTTGGTTGAACAACTTGGATAACAATAGATCATTGGGTTGGCGAAAAATGGGGAACATGAACTTCTTGTCGGGGATTGACGATCTTCCTCCGAACCCAGGTGGAGGGGGCCGATGGTGGGGAACGGGCTAGAGGGATGGCAAGAGGGACTTTGTGGGTGGTGCTCATGCGAGGTTGGTGGTGGTAGATGGTGGGAGAAGCTGGGAGCGGTGGAGGGCTGATGCTAGTGCGAGAGGTGGACGGGGTCGCAAAGGCCAATGTGTTTCTTTAGAGGTGGGCGGGTGCACAGGTGAAGGAGGAAGGAAAACAAAGGAAAAAAAAAAAAGTTGGGGAAGGGGGGCGGTGGCTGAAAAGTTTAGAGATGAAACCCTAGCTGTCATCCCATTGTTTGTAAATAGACTGGGTTTTTATTTAGGATGGCCATGTGTTTCTTTAGCCCATGTGTTGTTTTTTTTAGAGTTGGTTTTTTGGTTTAGAGTTGGTGTGTTGTCAAGCCTATGTATTGTTTAGGGTGGGCCCATATGTTTTTGACTCGAGTAAGGTGTTGAGTCGCTAGATCGGATTTAATCTGGAGCAAGAGCTGGTCGAGAGTGGCGGGTGATACTATGGCTAGTAGTTGTATGGCCAGCTTGTGTGGAGGTTGCTGTTCATGAGCGAGCTGGGTGCTCGTGTCGTCTGGGTTCATGCCGGTACTTGTAGTTTTGTTGGTTTTGTTGTGTTTTGTATTGTAGCAGTTACAATATGGTATTTTTATTCTCCCAGAAATTCTTTTTTGTTCTTGAATTCAATTACGTATAAATATTTGCACGTCTAAACTAATGCTCACTCGTTCTAATAGATAGACGCAACTCATGTTTCGCCATGGAAACTTCATTCCAATGCTCCATCATGCTGTTGATCTCAAGGCCTCATTCATGTTTGGGAGACAGACATGCTCCTATATATGGGGTGCCAATCACTACTTATAATAGTCAATGAGATGAAAAGGCAAAAAAAGCTCATGAATTAATTTATCACTCAATTGCATATATACATAATAATCCAAGCTGGAATTAATCTAAATTGAAAGAGTTAATCAAGGGGATAATCTAAAGGTCATAATATTATATATAAGTAAAAATGGGATATGCGTTTGAACTGGGTGTCCTAGTGATTATATATATCATGAGCGATATGGAAATGGATCGAGTAATCTCTTCCTTTATCCGAGAAAAAAGAGTATTTAAAGTTTGCATGGTCCAATCATTGGTATCGAAAATTTATACAATAAAATTAGGTAGGTCGCTAGTCTAGTATAGTTCCCTATCTATGATTCTGCTATTTACTAAAAAAAATATTAATGAAATATAGGAAGAATTCCTTGTAGGAGAAGAAAGAATAAGTACAATTTTGAATGTTTTGCTTATGTACAAAGTAACAACCATTATAATCAGTGAATCATTTTTCAAAATTTTTGCTTATGTACAAAGTAACAACCATTATAATCAGTGAATCATTTTTCAGTCACTACCGCTACTAATAAATACGATCAAGTGGTCAAGATTATTCGATTGTTGATTAACGATCATTAGTTGCTAATTAAGCAATTACTTAACTGTTAATTCAACGCGTGGACATTAATGACAAACATGTTTTATTGTTTTAAATGGGCAAATGATGTATTTGACACCATCGATTGTACAAGAGGGGGGGAATCAATAATCTTCACAATCTCCTACTATTTACTTACACTCCAAACTCCACCTTTTTTTTAATTTTTTTTTATCAAATATTTTTTATATAAATAGTGAATAAAAAATTTGAAATATTTAAAAAAATAAATTCAAATTTTTTTTAAAAAAAATATTAAAAAGTATGGAGCGTGGAGTGTGAATGAATATTAGGAGGTTGTGTAGCAAAATCCGGAAAAAACTCCCGGTTATTACCTACCTATAAATCTTACACTTGTACTGTGCAAGTTGAAAGAGTAGTGAAAGGGGAACAAGAAATTGGTCAAAAACCCTATCCGATTTTCCTGTCTCAATGCTGATATTTTAATCATCATCCGGAGCTGCATGCCTCTCTAATGCAATGATATATCTATCTCAGTAATGATACACACAACATATTGTACAATAATGTTATAAAATGAAGATATTTTTATAAAATACTATTATTTTTATAAGATGTTTTATAAAAATATCCCTCATTTTAACACATTGTTGTATAATGTATTGTGAATTATGTTGTATATAAATCATTTTCCTATCTATCTATCTACATATCTCATTTTAACTTCCCAACCACTTCGTCCTTAAAGATATTAAATTTCTTGCACTTGTACATGATGATCGGTAACAGGAAATGCTGGCAACTTTTGGGACCATTTGCTCAACACCCCCAACTAATTTACTCCCACCTGGCCATGCAGTTGAGTGTTTTTGTCGTATAAAGCTAAAATGTTCGAATACATGCATGCAAGCCCCTTCATTTCTTAAAGCATTTTTAACGCATCATGCATGTGATCGAGGCTAGCTGCCTCTCTGTGTCTGTCGTTTTAATCCCATCATGTGATCAGTATCTCTACTTTCTCGCAACTTCAAGCTCACTGATTATTAGTTACTGTGGTCCGCACAGTACGTCGATTAAAGTCATGTTCTACGTACGGATCACATATAAACTATAGTATATATTTTAATATGTTCATGAAGTTTTGATTCATCCATATATATATACGTGGCTTTTATGACATGCATGCATGCAAATTTCTTGGCATAGCTATGATAATTTGTAGCGACTCAGTGTAAGGTGTGATCAAGGATAAGGGATCAACCAATATGATTGGACCAAGGATAAGGGACCATCAAGGATAAGGGATCAACCAATATATATAGTTCAAATCTAGAGTGTACGCATGATCCGTGCCTAGCTTGCTCAGGAAAGAAAAAACAACCAAAAAAACAACATTAAAAACATGACCAGTGCCTTCTCTCAATTTAAGTTAAATTAAGGGATTGGGTATGTAGACCTTTAAAGATTCCATTCCTCCCCCAACAGAACCTTGTTTCGGTGTACTTTTAAGGCATATGTGATTTCAAATAATTTATAAATAGTAATAAATTATTTATGAATAGTATTAAATAATAATGAATTTCACTTACCACATATATGTGAATTTTTCCTCCCATCTCTCTCTTTAAAATTGAGTGAATATATAAGAAAGATTGATTTAGTTATTCAAAACTAATTATCTTATCTAATTTTATATAATCATTATAATTTAATTAAATTTTTACATAAATATAATAAATAATTTAACTTTTTCAAATCAAAAAATAAAATTAAAAATTAAAAATAAAATTTTATTCTACTTTTAATAAAATATCTTTACCTCAACTACTGGACGAAGCAACCAGATGAGAAAGCAGAAAAATAAAGCTTGCGGATCGCGCTCGTGAAGAACAGAGAAACATCACTCATTTATGGCTTTACTGAACAGTGAACAGTATATTTGATGGAAAAAGGTGACATCATCACATGCATCGTTTAATAATTAATGGTTCTTGGTACGCGGTAAAAGATCCCTTTGTGAGGTTTTATTCGTTCAGCTGGGCAAACCTTGTAAAGTTCAAATGTTGTTGCCTGTTGTGTTCAAACACTCTGCCATGCGCCATCCAAGAGAATGCTGGTTAGGGACGGATGAGAACGAAATGCGCACGTCATTTTTCACAATATTTTCTGTAATAATACTTTGAAATGAGAAATATTTTTATAAAATATCTTATAAAAATAATATTATTTTATAATATATATTGTAAAATATATAGTGTGTATATCATTACTATATGAGAAGGATCATGATCATTTGGTTCTTAGATCTATTTGTATGAATTTTATTTAAACTCCCACACACCAATATTTTGATAGGTTTAGACTAGTTCAATACTTATCACTTAATTAATGAGTTACAATAGAAAAAGATTAATTCTATATCTAATAACAGTGAGACACAAATTCTTTAGATTTCTTAATGGTCATAAGTCTATAAAAAGTATTGAATAATTAAGGATTCTCACCTACAATATTATTGTATCTCTAACTATTAGGAGATACTTGAAGGCAAAGTTATTAATATGATCATTCTCTCATAGTCAGATTGAATTCTTCATCGAACTGTACTAGTATAGAAAGATATGTCTTTTAACTGTTATTATTTTATTATTGTAGATTGTAAAAAATCAAAGATCTAATTATTAATATTTATATCAAAATATTTAACTGAACGAAAAATAGTTTACAATTATCTATGTGATGAGAGCACGCGGTACTGGCTTTAGTCCTGCTTTTTATGCTTTGAAATCTTTGATTAAACATACATGCATAGAACTACTCCAAATCGTAATTGGATCGAGGTAGCTTCCCCCAACAAATGGTTACTAGCTAGCTAGCGTTAAATAATCTAACACTCTGCTCTAAGAATATCATTACTAAAATGCCACTTATTCTAAAAATTCAAATTAATAAATTTTATTATTTAAAGTTGACTCAGCAAATTAATGTCAGGTAGCCACATGTCTTTCAACTGTTGAAGGATCGATGCAGGCCCCATACCTGCTACGTACCAGGAGGCAATTTATATTCATTCATGAATTTTGGGGTCCAAGTTATTTATAAGACTAATTGATCAAATACAGGAATAAATTATAAGGAAATGATCAAGTTGGTCGTCTAAACAGTATGAGTATTCCAAAAGACATAAGGGTTAATGAAATGTGAACAAAGAACAGTACCAGTACTGTTTTTAATTAATTATTAGAGGCTGGTGGCCGCGGGAGCGTTAACCTACAATATTATTTTTGTGACAAAATGTTTGGAATGGAAGCTGGTCAATGATTACGTACCAAAACCATCAAAAGTTGTCAATTATCATCTACATGATAACGTGGCGTTTATGGAGTAGATGGCTGAATATAATCTCTTCATTGCCCACCAAAAAAAAAAAAATGAAGATCTAATGGCGCAAGATGAATGCACGCACAACATACTTGGCAATAGTAATTAATACAATGCTGAAACGGACATTGCGAGCTGTGTGGCCAGCTTGATCGATCGCCTAGCTAGGTTTTGGTAATGAGAACATACCTAATAATTATTTTTTATTTTATTATTATTTTATTATTATTTAATATTCTATTATTATTATTTTATTACTATTCTCAAACACTTTTACTATACAAAGGTTCACGATCGAGAGGCAGATGATATGATGAATATTCTTCTCGTTGATCAATCCACATGGTTAGCTTTGACTGATCTCGCTGGAGTGACAACTTACGTGCATGTAACCGTATCACGTACATTGATTTTTAATAGGCTTTGCTCATAATGTTAATAAAATACGTACCCTAGCTAGCTAGCTGAATCTGATACTCCTTTTCAGTAGGCCTTAGAACATTTAAGTTTGAAAAAAAAAGTGAATTTAATGATTGTAAATTAATCTCGAAGATCCACATGACATGAACGGAGTTTACGTTTTATGTAATAGTAGCATTGCAAAATTGAATTTCCCATTTGACAACTGAAGCACAGCATTTTGAAGTTTTTATGATCGATCGGGATGTATTGGTCCTGCATGCATGCTGCCAATGGATAAGATCTCAGGTGAGAGCTGGATTGAAAAGGTTTATTCAACTACCTATTCACCCCCCATGCACCAGATCAGAACTGCAACCCACTGCCAATCTTTTTTTCTATCAGAGCCCCATATATAGAAGGTGGAGCGGCCGCCTGTGGCAGTTGGGATGGTTGGTGGAGTGGTTTTTTAAATGTCTTTTGGTGGTCGACCACCCATGCCAAGGCATTTCAGTTTGTTTTTTAAATAAATTTTTTTGAAAAAAGAGAGAGATATTATAAGAGTTAACTACAAAATAATAATGATAATCTCTTTTTATTTTTTGAGAAAAAATTCTTTAAAGAAAATATTTTAATTACAAAAAGAGTACCTAAAAATAAATCACAAACTGACGTGGCTTAATGTAATACTTTAGGTAAAAATATTTTTATTATAAAATAGATCTAATGGATCTTATGAAACTATATCAATTTATAAATTTATTTTTATATAATATTTTTATATTTATAGCAGTTCTCGTTCTTTTAATTCTCATAAAATGGAACGAACTAACTAAAGAATAATAGAGAATAAGTACGTATTGTATTTTTTTTTTAAGCAAAAACGTATTGTATTAATTAAGCATCTCATTTCACCAACCAAAAAATCCTTAAATATATGTTATTTGCTTGGACGAAAAAAGCATTGAAGTGGCTCTATGCAATTCCCCATCCCCATACACAAACGCAGCTTTCGCTCCTCTCCAACTCCCACACCAAAAAACACCTTGTACTAATAACATCACGAAAATCTTGACTCTGCTACCTGACTCTTCCTCTCGAGTTTATGTCTGTTTGTCTCCGAGGATTTTGTTCCTAGTTTCTATCCTGTTTCAGCTGGAGATATCGTTGTTTTCCCTGTATTTTTTTTTTTTTTTTGTGTTCTCTGCATGAAATATAGTTCGGACATAAGACTTTTAGCGCGATGAAATATATTCGGACCAACAGCTTGAAGCGGCTCTTCTCTTTGAAACGACGCAGTTTTGAGGGTGAAATTCCAAACCCAGATGGCTCTATCCTAGAACACACCACAGATATCTTCATGAATGTTGCAGTACCAGAACCTCATCAGAGACCCACTTGGAAATGCTTCTCCTATGGAGAAATCTTCGAAGCCACCAATGGTTTTAGCCCAGGTTTTTGCTTCATAGTCTTTTGGAAAAGCAACATCATAGCTCGTATTAATCTATACCATTTTATTTGTTCGGTTTTTTTTTTACTTGAAATTCGTGTTTTTTCATGCGCGCGTCAGAGAATTTAGTTGGCCGAGGAGGCTATGCAGAGGTATACAGAGGAACTCTGGGAGACGGTGAAGAAATTGCAGTGAAGAGGCTGACAGAAGCTTCTTCTGATGAGAGAAAAGAGAAGGAGTTCTTGACAGAGATTGGAACCATTGGTCATGCGCACCACGCAAATGTACTCTCTCTCTTAGGCTGTTGTATCGACAATGGGCTTTACCTAATTTTCCACTTCTCCTCAAAAGGCTCAGTTGCTGCTCTTCTACATGGTATGATTGCCTCAAGAAAACTTTTTCTTTGATTTTCTTCTTCTTTTTTTGATGGTTGGTTTCGAATCCTTGTTGTAGACACGAATTTGCAGCCGTTAGATTGGAAAACAAGGCATAAGATAGCCATTGGGACGGCCAGGGGGCTCCATTACTTGCATAAGGGCTGCCAAAGAAGAATAATTCACCGGGACATCAAGGCCTCCAACGTTTTATTAACTGCAGATTTTGAACCACAGGTATATATATTTACTACTATACTCTGCTTTTACCTTCCATCCTTCTGTTTTCGATGTTAGTGAATAGAGCTTTCTTCTATGTTGCAGATATCTGATTTTGGACTAGCAAAATGGCTTCCATCTCAATGGTCTCACCATTCAATTGGTCCAATAGAAGGGACATTTGGGTAAACCAGACAAAACTTTGGCAAACTGATCTTTGAGTCAGCACTTGCGGTATATGATTTTACATGCATAATGTTATGTTTTTCGTGCAGGCACTTAGCTCCTGAGTACTATTTGCATGGGATTGTGGATGAGAAAACGGATGTGTTTGCTTTTGGCGTTCTTCTTTTGGAGATAATCTCAGGCAGAAAACCAGTGGATAGCTCTCACCAAAGCTTGCATGGCTGGGTAATAATAGCCAGCAAACCTTTTTAAAATTTGCCACTGACTTAAGACTAAGTAGAGAGATTTATATCGAGTTAATGTTAATGTTTCTTCACTTTTTGATTGTTTCTTGGAATTTCAATAGGCCAAACCAATACTGAACGAAGGAGAGACTGACAAGTTAATAGATCCAAGGCTTGGAGGGGCCTATGATGTAACGCAGCTGAAAAGGCTAGCCTTTGCAGCCTCACTTTGCATCCGCTCATCTTCAATGTGGCGCCCAACTATGAGTGAGGTAGCTAACTATGCTCTTGATTGAATACCACATACCATTAAGGCATTTGGGTGCTCGGAGAATTGGTTTCACTCTCAGATAAGACGTCTTTTTTTTTTTTTTTCAAATAAAATTGCAGTACCACTGCAATGATGATAATAACCTTTGAAAAAGACCAAATGGATTTAATTTATTTTTTGCTTTCTCAGATATTAGTATAAGCTTGTGAGATGAGTCTTCTGACAGATAGTCTTAGATGTGTGATATATTCCTTTTCATTGGGTCGTTTACATCAACAATGCCCCAAATTCTTACTGAAATGATTTCTTAATAGAGGATCCTTATGTCATACTTTGTATCGTTTTCATGGATCAAATAATGACCTTTTGGTTGACTGGCCAAGTGATTACACATTAATATCATAAAATGGCTTAAGATAATATTGTATTCAGCTTTCACCTGTCAAATTGTGGTGGTTTTCCTGCGAGGACTATGCACATCCTTTTCACTAGCCAGGACAAATGTGGAACTTTAGATAGGGTATTTACCTCTCTTCCCTTTTTTTTTAATATTATAGTTCTTTTCTAATCTAGATGGTTTTCTTAGTACAATCTCAATTATTCATTAGATGTTCCATCCTACCTAACCTAAATCTGTATGCTAAGACCTAAAACAGAGTCACAGACAATACATGGCACACCCATGTGAGGACTAGGATAAATTAATGTACATATGATTGTGAAGGTGGGTCTTGTTTTGGCTCATTATTGAAACAGATGGTTTTGATATAAAACTAAGTCAACTTAAATGGTCATTTCCATAAATGTTGTTGCCATTATAGCTTTGAAAGAATGCAATTTCTGATTTATCATAGCAACTGCTGTGGAAGTCAGGACCATTTCTAGATCTTTACAGCTACAGCCCAAAATACATTCATATTAAAATGTTGTGAGCATCGTGTCAAATCCAATAAAACTGGCTAGGTACCAGAATAAATGCGGGACGTCCATTCCCCAACAAAGTGTTGAAAGAAACATAAAAAAGTCTTGAGCTTGTGGGCCACATATTTCTTGTAATGGTTTTACATGCAATAAGTAATTGAATATGTGCAGCTCCAACATTTTGTATCCTCATATTATCCTTTGGGTGGAATAATTATTATTAATAATCGTAATATATTTATCAAATTCCATGTTTGTGATCTTTATCCAAATGGGTAGGTATTGGAGGTAATGGAGGATGGAGAGGTGGACAAAGAGAGGTGGAAGATGCAGGAGGAAGAAGAACCGGAGGAGTTCTGGGGATTTGAGGATCTAGAATCTGAATGTGACAGTTCCTTCTCTTCTCCACATGACTCGCGTGAACAGAAAGTTATTAGATCACTTGCAGATCTGGAGCTTGATGAAAATGTATTTGTCACTTTTGTTGACATGTAATCATACAGTTTATGTACTTTGTAATTAAAGGGTAATGATCTTCGTCAACTTTTCAACTATCATCATTTTATCATCTTTTGATGTATACTCAAATGATTAGAAAATCATTTATTTTTTTTCATCTATTTATTTATCATTTGATGACACATCAAAAAAATGACAAATGAATGATAGTTTAAAAAATGACGAATAATATTTTTCATTATTAAAATGCATGTGGAAATGTTGGGTTTGTAGCATCCTCCAGTCCAGTCCCACCCAATCAATTATCTATATGACAAAGACTTGCTTTTGTGAGTAACCGAGTAAGAATTTCCAACTGGGAAATCAAACATTAGAGAAGTCAAATTTATGGGGGAAAAAGTTGACATTTTTAAGTACAAAACTAGGCTAATTTACTTGATTTAAGAGGAGGTGAATTTCACTGAGGAAATATGGTTGTATGTAACGATCGAGCATGTAATTTAAAGGCGCTATTATGGGAGATGGGGGCAAGTCGGCAAAGCAACAGCTGGCACGTGACAAGGATGGATGCTGACAAGGCTTTCTCAACCAACAAGATAATTGAGTACTGGCCTCGATTAATAAACATGTGGCTCTAAGCCTCTTAACACATACTGAAATTAATGTATGTTCACAGCCATTACAGACAAAGATTTCCTGCCACATATACAATTATGTATTTATATATTTAATGATGACTTAATTGAGAAAATAATTAATAAGTGGCAGGTGATGAACAGGTAAGACTTTTCTTTTGGACGGCTAATGTGTATGCCACGAATTTATATTACTATCCTGAGGCTGAGAGAACATATAATATATATCTATATATATATATATATATTTAGATGTGCGTGTTAGTTGACTCAAGCCGATAATCTCGAGAGAAATATTTGTTTAGGAATTATATATATAGGAGAATCTAATGGAGTAGTACTAAAAATTAAAGGGCCAAGTAGGTAGTCTCATCTCAGTACCAACTTCGTATGTATGCAATGGCGGACTAACTTAGGCCTGATTTAGATAATAAAGTCATTTCAACTTATTTCATATAATTATTATAATTTTTTTAAAATTTTAAAATAAAATAAATAAACAACTCAATTTTTTCAAATCTTGAAATAAAAATAATTTTTTTTAAAAAAATAATATTTTAACAATATTTTATTTAACTATCGACTTTCATATCATCTCATCTCACTATCAAAATTAGGCCTTTAATAAGTGTGCGTCATGCATGCATATATGGTTTTTTTTTTACCCGAAGTAGTAATTTTCATAAAAATTCGATTCTTATTATAGTTTTTATATTTAAACTGGACGTAAAGAATGTACTGTCTCTACCAACCATCTGATCTTGATCAAAGCATCAAATGCTATAAATAAATATATATATATATANCTTTGATATAATACTTTTAAGATGAAAAGTATATCCCTTTAGGGCTCCCATTTTTTGTAACCTCAATTACTAGTTTTAATTATTAATGTGAATTTGAAACAATTTATCTCATTAAAATTTCACACTGAATTTTTGATATATGTGACATGCGTACAGCATAATACCAACTATCTTGAACACTGTTTCAAGTAGGAATTATTGTTGAGTATGAAGGGAAATAGGCGAGCCAACTATAGAGCTGCTTGGCATAACACTCCTTTGTCGTGTATTCCGGAGCAACATGACCAGCACCCTGTGTACCAAAAGAGTTCATTATTTATCCTTTAATTATTATTATTTTCTTGCAAACGTAATTTTTGAGATGACAATATATGAAATGATCTATCGTTTCTTTCCTTCACCGTCGCATACCTTAACAATTTCCTAGCTTTTAGTCTCGACTCCAAGCTCATTTACAGTTCAACGTTTTTTTATAAGTAAATTACAATGAAAATTTACCTTTAACAAAAAACAAAATGACAATATTTTCACAGATTCACTCTTTCCACAATCACAAAATTTTCTGAGCCAATAAAACTCAGCCGTCTTCAGTATGACAGAAAATGTCGTCTCTCCCTATTCACCCTCCTAAATTATGGAACAAACACTGAGAATCTTAAATTTGGGATCGACGTCACATAGAAGGTTACAGTTTTTGAATGCCAAAAACCTTTGGCATTCATTAATTTGGCATTCTTCTCAGGTGCATTTACCTTAATGCATAAAGCTGTTGAACCGCACAGTTGACCAAATAGCATTGCCAATGCCATGTCACTGTATCAACTAAACCGCTTCATTAAGTATTCTCCCCGGACTGAAATCATATTCTATTTGTGGTGAAGGTAAAGAGAGAATGATCAAATCAATTAAGTACCGTTTCCACCATATCTTATCCTCAGAAGAGCTGAACAGGAGGAAGTCACTCAACAACCGCAGTCCGCTTTTCCATTAATGATTCCAAAAATGCTGAACACAATTTGGTGAGGGGTGGAAGATTATGTGATGAACCACTGAATATGCTCTCCCAAGGCCTCTCTGATGGAACAGATGGCACCAACGAAGTCTGGTTTCTTGTTAAGTTTGACTTCGGTAACTCCCCATAAATTGATGCGTATCCGAATTTCTCTGTTATGAAAATATATGAGCGAAGTTATAAATATATACAAAAATAAAAGCTATGTTATATATTACATCCCTATAGGGATTTAACAAAGAATGAGTTATAAAAGCCCAACTATTTTTCCGTTGCTACAAAAACAAAAATAACACTACTATTTTATGACAGTATAAACTCAAAAGTAGAGTTCCAAGCTCAGGTTTTGCTTAAAATAAAGACACAATTGTGAGTATTGCAGCAACTATATTTTTAATACGCGCGCATATGTTTCAAAATGAATAATGTTGTTTGATCATGTGGGAACTGGGACATGCCACCAGCATACCTGTGCGCATACAGTGTGAAATCTAGTATCCAACAATTTCATGATAATGCAATAACGGTTTATAGAACATTGACATGTCATCATAGAAGTAAAACATCCAGTCCACATGTATGCTGAGAAAAACAAGACTGCGTCGTGAACTTAAAATACAATTTGGTAAAATGGGGCATTTCAAAGTGATTCAGTCTACAGTCAAAATTGAGTTTCCAAGCACACAGGGAGCACTAGGCGTTTGCATCTATAGAAACTGGATATCACGTAATCTGAATTAAAATAGTAAGGTTTTAGTAAAGGAAGCCCGACCTGTCTCTTCAAACTCAACTACACCGTTCTGCTGGGACATGCCAAGTTCATTTGCTTCATTGCCATATGGGTCAAAGAGGATGTACTCATGATCACCGTTTATATACACAAGCAATTCTTGCTGTGTATTCCCATCTGAATTATTCTGTTTCAAGGAAGAAGCATTCCCTTGAAGAAATGCAACCCCACCTCCCTTGGCCTGCAAATAAGAAGAATACGGTGCCAGAATAAATTGTCATCCTGCTCCAGTGGATTAGGAATGAGGTAAATTATGATGTAACAGGGTATTAAGGATGCGAACTACCTTACTGTTTATAAAAATGCAAAAGTATCAATAAAAATAATAATCTTTATGTATTATTTTTGAATATAATACATTTCAAAATATAATATTAAAGAATTAGCCTTTTCTTATTTCATTCTTGTGTTAGTCTTCAATTACTTTGTCTCATTATGTTCTTTTAATTCTTTAAGATCTTTAGCATCCTCTTCGTTGCAACCAAAGCTCGTTCCAATTGTATTTCAAAAAAATGTCACTTGTAACATGACTTATGCTTGGCTGATATAACTGGGTTAAAATAACTTTTTTTTTTTTTTTTGATGTCGGGGAACCTCCTCAAGGCAAAGCCCTTCGGACCCACCATTGTAGTAGAGTAAACTCCAGTCCCCTACACCGTACTCTCGAAAG